>VYZW01010787.1:8058-134198 GCA_013401315.1 Balaeniceps rex | reverse complement strand
AAAAAAGAAAAGAGAAGAGAAGAGAAGAGAAGAGAAGAGAAGAGAAGAGAAGAGAAGAGAAGAGAAGAGAAGAGAAGAGAAGAGAAGAGAAGAGAAGAGAAGAGAACATTTGTGCCACAGGACTCAGGTTTATCTTCACAACTCTTTTGATTGCATTCCTCCATCCAATGGAAATTCTCCTAACCCTGAACATCTTTGACTGTATTACAGCCAAATAGTATGGCACAGATACGTCATACAACAGTATGGATTAATCATGCTGTGGTTAATGTCAGTAATCCAAGTCACATCAATTTAAGAATGGAAAAGCATAAACTTCAAAGGTGTATAAAATCACCAGTGCTGTGGCAGTTGCCAGATGTTTGGAAGTGGTGTGCCAGGCTGGTGTTTAGCACCATATTCCCTATTGACTACCTAAGTTATATGGCTGCTTACGTTCACCATCCTTAACAGCTTTCAGGTTTGTTCTGTTCTTAGTGTGACTCCTGCTGGCATTGCATGTAAAATGTCCTACTGCTGTTTATGGACTCTATTTTTCTTTCATGTCCACATCTCATTAATGTCTGTCTGTCTTCATTAGTTGCCATCCATTGTCTGGAGAATGTAGCTGCAAAGTTGGCTGGGCTGGACTCTACTGCAATGAAACCTGTCCCCCTGGATACTACGGCGAAGGCTGCCAGCTGACCTGCCCTTGCCAGAACGGTGCAGATTGTGACAGCATCACAGGGAAGTGTTCGTGTGCACCGGGATATATGGTAAGTGAGAGCTGTGAATTTCATAAGGTACCTGCAAAAAATTAAAGAGGATTTTAATCTGTTTTCAAATAATATTTGCATAAAAGTGGCCAATGCAGGTAATTTTTCCCCATTCTGTTATAAGTCCACATAATTCACCTTTGAGCAGTGTCAGCTTATTCTGGTTATTTACTTAACATCAGTATTGTAAGTTTATTACCATTATAAGGATAAAGACAAGGTTTTCCATCGTATATTCTAAGTCAAGACATAACAAAAAAGATGTCAGATTATTGTCTGCCTAGAAGAGCAGAAAAAGAATTCTCATGGCCTTTCAGCATGTTCCTTGTCAGTCAAACTGTGATTTTAATAGATGAAGATCTTTTAAAATGTTACAAATGATAGAGCAATTTATGTCTTTTCTGAGCATATGTGGCAGGTGTCTTTTACCTGAGCATCAGGAAGAGCTTCAGACATTCTGAGGTAAACAAGGATTACATTTTATAGGTGAGATATAAAATGGCTGAAGAAATCAGCCAAGATGAAACAACAAAAATTCAGAATTAATGATTTCCAGGTTGTAGCAGAAAGTATTAGGATGTGGATCCACGTGTTCAGTCCTGCTACAGCTGGGCATAATGGAACGCTTGCTAGTAAGTTCCCTGGTCATCCATATATGAAGCACCTCTTTACTTGAGGAGCACACCATGGAAGAGATCTGCAGGCTATGTTTAAGAAACAATACTTCCTAAAGAAAAAAAATTATTTTCAAGAGAGAATTCTACCGTAACTTCATTAGCAGTTGTCTTTTTGTAATTTGTGTCCTTAATTTTGCATGATCTGTCCCCACAGGCCTATCTATATGTTTTCTGTTACTTATTCTATTCTGTTCTGTTCTGTTCTGTTCTATTCTATTCTATTCTATTAATTACTAAGTTTACTAGAAATCAAGCTTCAGATTCAAAGACATTCCCAATATTTTTAGAGCTTCCACTGACATTTAGCAGCCAACTAAAATGTGCAGGCTCCTAGATGAGTTTTACCCTCTATTGTTTTAAGTTACAACTTTGAAATGAGATGAATAAATATCTTCAAATACTAGGGAACATGAGATGTGAACTTTGACTACGTTGTAGCTCTTTTGATTTGCATTTATGAAGCACGGTGGACATCGAACCAGGCAGCTTTAGAAACAACAGGAGGGGAATGGCATGTTGGATCTGCACAGCAGAGCAGCCACATCCTACCATCGGCACCCACTGCAGTGTTTAGGGTTTTCTTGAAAAAATGTTGCAGTATTCTGCCAGGGGCATATGCTGTGCTGGCATCTATAGGGGAAGGCTGCGCAGCTGTGTGACAAGATTCATAATGTGGGAGTCCTATATGAGATTAGTGGGATGCTAAAGCCTTTTTAGACTTTTAAATCCACACCTGAGCACTGTCATCTCCAGAACTGTGGAACAGGAGTTATGGCTTAAAGATACTTTTGTTCTCTGCTTCATGTCAACAGCTGAACCTGAAAGTTGGAGCTTCCATCTAATTTCCAAGGGTTCTCTCAATGTCGAGTATAAACAGATTTATTTGGATGTGAGAGGTAGGACTGGCAAAAGCATCTATGCGAGACACTAGTACTTAGAGATGTAAAAAAAAGAAAAGGGCTTTGAGGTTTGATTCCCCACTCACTCACACTAACAGAAAACAAGAATTTGTCTTCTCTGTACAGTGATGATACACAAGTATTAATACAAAGTGGAGGAAAGAATGAAGGCAGCAGCATGTTAGTAACAAATGCAAAATAAAAAGATACCGAGATCCTCTTTCTTATCAGGAATGCTGTTCAAGTTTGCAGCACGAAAATATTTTGGGACCCTTTACTGTATACATTTTAAAAAAAGCATAGTTTGTCCAATATATATTGCTCCAAGACAGTATTATTGCAGGCATGAAGCCTGCAAAGTTCCTGTTGCATTGCTTCAAAATAATATTTAATCTCATAATAAAGAGCTTTCTTGCATTGACATTTAAACAGCTTGGTTATTGAGGATAGCTCTATAATCACTGAAGCATATTTAAGCATTAGTATCATTGCTCTCTCATAATATACTATAATCTCTGGCAATTAGTCCATGAGGGGAAGTAAAGCCTTGAAATTGCTAATTTATTGCCTCTGAAGCATATTTGTCATTCGTATGCATGCCAGATGACTTGAGTTGCAATGGTTCTTTCAAATGCTAGAGAACATAGGCTGTAAAGAAAACTTGACGGGAACCTTTACTTCCTACCCCGGAATGGCGGTGTCCTGCCGAGCTGCTCTTGCTGTCCGCTCCATCGTCCGGGCAGGGCGAAGGTGTCAGCACTGCTTCACGACGCAGCCTGCAGGTGTGGAAGATGCTGTGGGGCCAGAACCCCCTCAAGGCTTGAAGTGGCTTACCTCAATGACACACTCAAGACCAGACTTTGCCTTCAAATATGCACGCCTGCCTCTTGCTGAGGCAATGGGGAGCTTTGCCTGCGGGTAGAATTTTGCCCTTGAATTCGGCTAGCCTGCAAGCGAGTGGCGCGACTGTTCATGAATGCAGGATGTCTCTTCTGGCAGCGCTGACAATAGAGTGATGCTGATACAGAACTGGGCAGAGCTAATTATTCAGAAAAGCCATAAATGAATCGCTTTTGCTTTTTCTAGCATGAGGCTTGGCTGATGCAGCTACAGGGTCAGGAATTTTGCCATATGATTGGAAAGTATGAAAGTGGGATCAACATCTTACATTTTACAGAAACGTTTGGTCTACACACAATTTTATATTGCAGAGCAGGCTGAAGGGTTTCTGAGTAAGGGGCGAAGGAAGAATATGGTGGGACATGGGATGTAACTGCAAAATCTAACTGCAAAGGCAGAGAGGTTGGACCCATAGGACTTTTGGGTTACTGGATGACTAGAAAACATAGTGACCAAGAAATGACAGACTTTTCCTGACAAAGCACTCCTTCAGCCCACTTCTTTTGCACAGATGGCTTGTTTTTTAACTGTGCCCTGCCTCGGCAGTGTCAGGGCAGCTGGGCAGGGTTTCAGAATGAATCATCTGCAATCGCAGCCAAAACAGGGACATTTTGTTGGGATGCAGAACAAGCCATTAAAAACACAAAGCAGCTGGTCACCTTTATTAAATGTATTAAGTAGAAAGGCAGCCATCCCACAGGTTGACATGTACGTGAGCAGAGCACTTAATTTCTGAAGTTAAGCAGATTCAAGTTTTAAAATAAAAATGTATATTGTAGCTCAGAAAATAATACATTATTTATTAGCTGTGATATTTCCAAAAATTCAAATGCCAAAGCTAAATATTGGTGAGCTTGCAGTTTTGGATAGAATTTCAAAACATTTTATGTCTTCTCTATTTGATGAATATTTTGGGTCAGACTCAACAACCAGATTTGCACATACCTAGCTCTGAAAACAAATTACACTGTTGTGAAAATGTTATTGGGTACTGGTACAGGTCATTTGTGTGAGGTTCTGATATGACTGTGCTCACACTAGGGGATTGCACTATTTTAACTGTATGGGTGTCTAAACCACAGTGCAGACGCTGTGTGTAGACTTGACTAAAGAGGTAGCTGAGAAATCTGAGTGATCCACAATCATACCCAAAACAGCCCCGTTCTTGGAGACAGCATACGGCACAATAAAAATAGGATAATAGGAGCAGAGAAGACACAACAAAATCTTCTTCCCCAAAATCACAGAGCACGTCTAGAGCTACTCCTCATATGCTCCAGCAGTAGAGTCCACGCTGCAGGCCTGTTGGAAACCCTGTGCTTACTGCATCTCACTTGTGAAGGGAGAATAAAGGTTGTATCCATCTAATTAAGATGATTGCAGGGAATCATCATGATAAACATACCAATAGGGCACTTCCCTGAAACTGGTATTTTTAACGTATTTGAGGATTGCCTCTCAGTACTCATGTGATGAATTGCCAGTGATGCTTTTCTGAAGAATGATTTTGAAAAGCTATTCTGCTGCCATCTCAGTTGTGGCAAGAAGGAATCTGATAAACACACAGGGAGTACACAAAGATTACCCTTAAAAACTATACAGGGAGATTCTTGACTGGTAGAAATTGGATCCTTACTCCCACATGCAAATAGTCACCCCTTGCAATAAATTACTTGGATGCAATTATGGGGGTGGTGAGAGGGGTTGTACCTCCCCCCCTTTCAAATTCTGCTTTAAGATGCTCTCTTACAAGTCCACTGAAGTCAGCTGTGCAGTAGGGACGTAAAAGAAATCAGGATTTGCCCTGTCCTCTCTTCTTTTGTTTTTGGTTCATTGAATTTTATTCCTGTAATTCAATAAATGTGGTGAAGAAGGCCAGAGGATATGAATTAAATATGACAGGAGACCACAGGAATCCTGACCTTCTGTCTCACAAGGAAATCTTGAAACCAACCCCCTGCACATACCTATCAGTGTTCTAGCTGCTGAAATCATTATAAATGCTATAGAAATACAACTAAGTTCACCTTCTCCATTGCACAGCTAATTGCAACCTTCCTGAAAACAGTAGCTATCTAGAGACCTCATCTTGTGATATGCCTTTGTTTCTTTATGGATGCTTTGTTTTCTTCCTTTGAAAAATGGATTTAACTTCAAATGCTTTCATTCTGTCTATTGTGGCAAGGAGATATGTAGTTAAAACATTCCTCAGCCCAAGACATTCTGAGAAAACTTTAACACTTATCTATGGAATGTGCGGTCAGCTTTTACTTCAGCGGGCACTTAGGTCTATATTTCACATCTAGATGACAGAACTTATATTACTTTAAAGAGTTCATCTATTTATGCTGCAATTTTTTGAAGACCTGTCTGCTTTTATTGAACCCTGCATGCTGGCAAGCAAAGCTAGCACTTCATCACCAAAATGGAAGAATTCATTTTGACATTTTTCTATTCCTTGACTATGTTGGTAGATCCCATACAAGCCAATCACAGTACAGGACAGTATGGAAACTATAGGAGTGATGACCTCTTACTAGAAGGTTTTTCAGCTTTTGGAATGTCACTTGGATTCCCTAAGACTTTCCCAGATATAACCCAGTACTGTGCATCTGTAGCCATTTGCGCCTTCTGGTGATGTTGCATCAAAATTGCATTTTAAAAACATAATAAAATAATGCCTTTCAAATAGATCCTTATATAAGTGCTTATGTATATATATCTCCAGCTGAGCTCAGTGGGAATCTGGGCACTTAAGGACTGAAACACAGGCTTAATCTGGGTCTGTAAGTCCATAATTTTGTCTACTATGCCAGAGTTTCTCAACGTAATGCTTTCTCTACCACAGGGGTACAAATTGCTTCCAAGGTTTACAGGTACATGCCTGCACATCAGAGTAAAAGTCAGCCCCTGTAACACACAATAAACAATAGCTCGAGCACTTAGTAAAAATAAATGTATGTTATAGTGCTATAAACCTATTCAAATGCATAGCAAACCTATAACAAACTCTGAAACGGATAATCTCTCAGTCAATACGAACACCCACACACAGGCTCAGGCCAGTCAGTCTGCCCCATGCCCACCTAGTGAGTAAAATGACCGATTTACCCTTCTACAGAAATGAGGAGGACCATGATTTTGTGTTACCTGTAGAGGTCATAAGGAACTTACAGGTCCAGTCTGTTGAGTATTCCAGCCATGACTAGCTTCCTTCTGGCACATACAGTATCTCTTGTTCCCTGAAGAAAACATACAGGAGAGAAAAAACAATCTTTCCTTCTATATTAAAAAAAATTGAAGCCTGCTCTCCTGTCCTACACCTTTAAAATTCTCTCTGTTGTCTAAAAAAAAAAAAAAAAAGTAAATAGAAAGGAGCACCTTATCTTATCTTCAATTGGATTTTCCCTGAAGGACCGAAATCCCAGGTAGGTCTAGAGGAATTTAAAGAATCATTGCCTGTAGGTGTTTTCTAAACACTCAAGGTTGATAAATACAAATTTATCAGACTATTCCCTCTCTTCTACATATTTGCTTTCATCTTTATTCTAAATGTATCATCCTTCACCACTTCAGAAGGAAGCAGGAAAAAATGAATGAGACTTCTTTGTCTTATAAGCCCCTGGTTCAGTAGTTATTTTATAAATAAAAAGTTAAAAAGTTATTTTATAAATTTCACAAAATTCTTAGTATAAAAAATGAACCTAAGGTTGGAGATAGTGGATCTGTTTTGGGGGCTTTAACTCATTTAAATGATCCATTTCTCTTTGAGATAATTCCAAAAGTACTTCAGTGGAAGCTCATCTCAGAGCAACAGGGCGCCTCATCAAAAGGTTTAAAAAGAAAAGACGAGGAGAAGAATCTTCAATAGAGCCTGTGTCCTTTTATCCTTGATTTACCGAGCATATCAGTTACCCCCCTTTGTTAAGAGATCTTTTCCTGTGTAGGTATAAAATAAATTCAACTATTTTATCAAGATATTCTTGTTACCAACCACCAGTATAAATTTTACTTGCTGTAGGTGGGGAAAGGGTTTTCTGGCACAGCAGTTGTCCAATTAACTAGAGTATTACAGGCAACAGAAATAGTTTGCCCAGTCTCATTTCATGAATTACCTAGATGAACAAGGAAGATGCATTTTCTTCTCACTGGTTTCCTATTTGTATTCATAATCCAATGTCTCAAAACCATTGTGAATGGCCAGCGGTAGCGGCACTGGGTACACAAAAAGGCATCCATACTGTGCATGTGGGTTTGAGCGTAGGCTGGAGCTGGGAGTGAGTGAATTATTAATTAATAATAAAAGTAAAATGAGTTGTCCTATAAGTAGTGGAGCTAAAAGAGCCTTGTTTTCTACCAATTTCTATCTTAGCCCCTGGCCTTTCCTACCCCACTGTGGTAACCCTCTCTCTCTGTCAGGTCTCCTATGATACTTTAGCTAGCAAAGGACGCTCAGGTGGCCTCATGGACCTCAAATTCACATAATCCCCTCCCTGCATAACCAGGTTAAAAGTACCATGCATCACATTCCCTAAAAAGGAAAAGATTTTGCCTGAACAAAGACTGAATATTAAGTCATGATGTGGAAGAAATTGATTCCTGTGCTGCCAGCCTTTGAACTCTTTCCTATTTCTTGGTTTTTCCTTTGTTTCCCCTCAATTATTTGGAAGTTCTTAGTAGACTTCATTTTAAGATGTTTGGGAATATCCCTCTGTAGCCATGACTCACTCCGCAGCTGCCCCTGAAGTAGAGAGGCACAGACAACGGAAAGGCAAAACCAACCAGGACGACTATCACTGGTGATCCAAGAAGCAGCGCAAGAGGGAAAGTCCCTGCTTGGGTACAAAGGGAGTAGTGGGATGCAGCTGAAGAAACAGCAGAAAGACCTGGCAGTTTTGAAGTGTTCTGAGCCATTTTGAGAAGATCATTTTGTAAAAGACAGCAAGAAGGAAATGCAGTCTCTTTGATAACAGATATCGATGTGAGTTTTAGGTCTGGGGGTAAACCAACAGACAGGCATATGGGAAATTCAACTAAAATAACTTTTAAAAAATGGAAGATGTATCTGTGCCCTGGGAAACCATGATGGGAGAAGTTAAAAATTATATACACGGTGCTTGAAAAGTGGATAAAGATGAAAATGCTATTAATTGTGAGACAATCAGTCACAAGAATACAATCAGGTCCTCTATACTAATTATTGCTGCATCCTAGACCTCCCTTTCCTGGTTCTGGTCGCTGAGGAATGCGTTATCCTTTGAACTTGTGTTTTCTTGGTGTCTTCTAGATGGAGATAAATCCAAAAACTCATCTGATAATTTTTTCTAAGCTTACAAATTACTTCACAAGTGGATGTGGAACAAGCAGCGGGCAACAAAAACCACTCTGTTCCATACAGCCTAATTAAGAGTGAGCTGGAAAATTATTCTTGAAATTAAAGAACTGTCACTTTCTAGTTGTACAGAAGTTTTTCCTTCAGCTGGGCTGCATGTTGGTAGGTCTGAGTTTATTAACATAAATCAAAACATCGCATGCTCAATGCTTTGGTACATTCCTCACAGAAATAGAGCTGGTCAGGAATCATGTGTACCTATCAGGATTTTTGCATATTCATAGACCAGAAGAAAACTACCTCTGAACTGCATCTTGATATCCCTTTTCACGGATGACCTCTGAATTGTCTTACCCACTTCTCTATGCATACAGAAGTACATATTTATGTGTGTAAAATGGCCATACTTTTATTTTTTCTGTAGGCCATTGGGACTAATAACAGACTATAAAGTTTTGCATCCCTAGGCTACTAGGTCTGATCCAGGCCAGGTCAGTACAGACTGAAAATTATCTTCTCTTGGCTGTGCAGTGGCCTGCATGAAATGACTTTGGTCTCAGTCCAGCTCCCTGTGGATCAGCACGTACATCACAAACCCCATTTCTATCAGCAGTGACTGGCAAATTTGCTGGCAGACTGAGCCATTTTACCATTTTACCTTCACAAACCATTGCTTCAGGTCAAGCTTGGTGGCGTGGCTGTGTGATCCATTTCAAAGGCCCTGTAGGACTTTTTCTGGGGACAAACAGCACAGGTACTCAGAGCTTTCGGAACCTTCATAAGCATTGCGGTACCCAGATTGTACTGCATCTCTCTTAAATGGCAGGTGCCTTTCTGAAAAGGGGATCCGCTTCTGAGATGGCCCTGCCACATGTAGACTAGGAAACGATGAACATCACCTCAGTGCAAAGAAACTGGATGCAGGCTCAAACCAGTATTTCAATAACAACTCACATGGATTCTTCTGGCTCTGCTGTGTTACAGAAGATATCTTACGTTCAGATCCCAACGGGGAAGGTCATTATGGGGAGGCCACCTGTGTATTCCCAGGCTTTCAGACTAAGCCGCTCCCCTATTGATTTTTATATCAATGAATGAGGTGCTTGCTGCCTATTAGGCTTGTTGGCGTTCTCCCCCCGGAGCTCATATTGACCAATTAGACATTTCTGCTGGAGCACCAGCAGCCACAGCGTTTAGGAGCCTGTGTTTTCCTAAACCCTGACAGTGTTCATGTCAGCACCTGGCTACATGAGCCATAATGAGGGGTCATCTCTCACTTCAGGGCATTTGTTGTACGCTTTTCAGCAGGTGAACTATTGTACCGGTGTTTTCAACAAGGGCACTGGATGCACAAGACACAGTGGGTCTCCCTCAGTTGTGGAAACTGCATCCCTTTCTTTGAATTCAATGGAATTTTTCAGACTCTTTTATGTACTACTTCTATTTCATTTTGTTTTCTCGCTCTTTTATCAATGTACAAGCTCCAGAAATTGTCTGTGACAGCTCAAATTCTACTTTGTCAGCCCAAGTTTACCTGAACACAACTGCTAGCTTCGATAGGATTGTCCCGGATATACAAGAGTAGAGTTTGTCTCAGTGACTACCTCTACTAATGAGAACTTATTCAGTCACACACAGTGTCTATAATTTGATAAGAACTGTGAGCAAGTCCCAGGTCTCCTCCTCTTTCTTCGTACATTCACTTTTACTTCTGGGCTCTGCTGCAGTTTTATTTACCTGAATAACTCCAAAGTTTTCATAAGTGGGTCCAAAGGAACCAACTTCATACAGAAAGCCTGAATGCCTCTGCCTTTGTTGCTAGTTGACATATTTCCTGTATTTTATCCTTAATTGGCAATGTGGCTATGTCAAATTGCATTTCCGTTCCTGTAGCCTCATTCAGAATCAGTGGAGCTCAATATTTTGTTCAGACTGAGTTATTTGATCTGAATTTTGCAGAGGAATAAACTGCTTGCCAATAGCAGTGCCTCTTTTCATCTATTAAGCTTCTAAATGTATGTATCTTTATCCACACTATCTGTGGATCTATGCATAAAGGTCTTGGTAGCTGACTCTCCTGGTAGTTCAAATTGCAAACTGACGTCATTAAAACCACCTAAGTATAGGATTTAAGTCACAGGGTAGTTTTTCATTTTATTTTCTGTCTAACTATACTGTCAAAGGAGAAGACTTTATCCTTTACAGTCAGACATGTATAAATGGAAAATCGTGGGGTGTTTTCTTATGCCAAAGAGCAACTGAAATTTTACCGGATCTTGAACTCTTTTGCTGTAGGTTTTTGGATTTAGGAATATCTGTGAAAGTTTGAAGGGGATATCTGTTTAACTGCCTGTGTATGATTGCCAGGTTATTTACCAGCTTTTCAGAACGTACATCGCAAACCCCATTAGCTTAAAGTTGACAATCTTTTCTTTTTTAGATGCTTTCCTTTTTTGCTTTGATCCTTTCACATGTGGATAATGGAGCTCAGAACCAAGGTCGGCCGCAGGTGTTAGCATCATCAGCCCCATACCTGCATATTTTCCACCCATGTTGCTGCTTCTGTGGCTTCAGCGCTCTTAGCAAGAGACCAGCTGAGGATACCTGCTGTGTACAGCACATTTAGCTCCTCCTGGACTCAGTCCATCCAGCCTGTGTGAACAAGAGTTCAGCCATGCACTGATGGACTGGACTTGTTTGGCAGCTTCTGCTACAGAAAGATGCAGGTCTCAGCTAGCGACCACAGTGGTGAGTGCAGACAGTGTGTGTGGTAGGGAAGTTTAGATTTGAGACTATGCTTGGACATTATCCTCAACTGTATAGTACAGCTGTAGAAGAATTCTAAAAGAAAGTTTGCAAATAATGCAAAACTATTGGGAGTGTCAAATATAAAGCTAGTAACTATTTGGAGGAAAGGTTTCACGTTACTGAATGACTGGGTAGGTTGAAATTCAGTGTTCAAAAATGCAGAGTAATAGACAACAGGAAAATAACGTTAAGTAAATGCACGAAATGGGAGTTCTAATTTAATTCCTACCATTCAGGGAAAGAGATCAGGCAATCGCAGTGGAGTTTTCTGAAAAACTGAAACGAGTGCTCAGCACCAGTCAAAAAACAAACGAACCCTGAGCGCCAGATAGAATTGTTAGACTGATCAGGAAGAGAACAAAACAGGATGAAAAAACCATTTTTGTGGTATTGTGTAAGTCTATAATATATCTAAATCTCAAATTACTGTGTACAGTTTGGCTGATTCCTGCTTACAAAGGATATAATGGAAGTAGTGGATGGTGACAAAGATCATCTTTTGTATGGAACAGCTTCTATACAAAGAGTGGCTCGATAAGCTAGAACTCAGCTCAGAAAGCAGATGGCTGAGGAGGGATACGATAGAGATCTATGGAACTACGGACGGTGCACAGAACATGAACAAGGAATAGTTATTTACTATTTCTAATAACACAGGAACAAGGGGCAACCAATTAAATGATTGCACAGCAGGTTTAAAGACAAAGAGAGTGCTTTTCACAGAATGCGTAATTAAATTGTGAAATGGCTCCCATAAAATGAGAAGAAGAGAGTGGGATGATTTTGCTTAGAAAGGGGGTCACCGAGGGTAGATATGTGAGAGGTCTCTTACACCATGGGGGAAGGGGAAGAAGGAATGCACAGTTGCTATTTATCACAGTATAAGAAGTTTCCCAATTAAAAATCAGGCAGCGGATTTGAAGCAAACAAATAAAGATAATTTTTCTCCTTTGTATTTATAATTAAACTGTGGATCTTCTTGCTAGAGGATGTCATAGAGGATGAAAGTATAAATGATACTTTTTATTTCCTGTTTTCGCAATGTCCTTTTTGCAGAACCGTTCAGCCTTGTCGGCCAGAGCCCAAATTTATTACTGCAAAAAAGTCAGGAGGCCACAATTGTTCTACAAGGTAGATCTTGGACCGTGCCACTCAGGCTATGTGGACAGAGCAGAAACCATCTCTGATTTCCAGACAAAGATACTCCCATAAAACAGCTGGTGCAGAATTGTCACAGCCAGCTCTGAATTCTCACTCTGAAGTACGCTGCACTGCACTGAAATGCTTCTCCATGTTTCCAAATGGCTTAGGCTTCTGTTAGCCACTGATCTATTCTGTCCAAATCTGGGAAAGAAAACGATGGAATTGCACATAGTGTGTTCAGATCTTCCCTCTACCATAGTGATAACTCCAATTCAGATCCTCCTTTTAAAAAAGCAGAAGAAAACAGCTTTTTTCGTCTTTACCAGTAGTATTCAAGGCCTACGATTTAGTATTTTGACATACCTAGCTAGCTTCTGTCCTACAGTTTGGACACAAGTAGCTTGTTGAGTACACCATGAAGAGCACGTCTACCAAGTATATACTTCTCAGGCATGTAAATACTTTCCACTGACTTGAAATAATGCACATTATGCCTGGGCCATTTTACCTTTTGGGACATTTAATTGTGATATGGCCGTGTTTTTTGGAGCATTTTAGAATAGCAGCTGATCAAAGTTGATTATAGGAACAGCAATGAGCCCCACAGATGTTTGACTCTTTATAGCTTCCCCAGAGTTAAGTTTAAAATATTCTGAGAGTCTACTCCCTGCCTCACCTGAATGAATCTGAAGTGGCCCTATTCCAGATTTAAACTGCTTTAACTAAACAGAGGACTTGGTTATCCAGCTGGCCCCATAATGTACATTAGTAATCCTCCTGATATAGACGTGATTGACCTGCCTTGATAATGTCTCTTCCCATTAACTAAATCTAACCCCATGTACAATAGATGTTTTCATTCCCACCTGAAATATCTGCTCCATAAACAATCTCCCCAGCTCCACTGTGAACAGAATTAGGAGTTTGTTTTCATATCTTGCCTTTATGTAGCCAACTGCTGGGGCTGGCTGAGCATTGCACGCCCATCCGATTTAGCTGAACGCTGACCTCCATCACGTTTTTTGAACTGTGCATGGCTGTGTTGCTTGTACTCCATTACAGGCTGCCTGTGGGAGGCTGTCCTCTCAGGTATGATGCGCCGTCTCACCAGATGAAATGTCCCGAGGAAACGATGTAGGAGTTGTTTTACCCAGTCTAAATCCAATCTCCTATTTTTGGAGAGGTCCCTCCTGGATAAATGTGTTTTGTGATATTTTATTAGGTGAAAAGTGCTGACTGTATAAAAAAATCTTGTTCAGAGGTTGATGATCATCTTTTTTACTCTCCACACTACTTTTCTTGTGAATACATTTAATTATATGATGCTGTATTCATTGCCTCGCTGACACTAAAGTGCTCTGCAGTTACGGCCTAAATACTAAGCCAGGCAGATACTCAAGTGTTGTAAAGTTAGTGTAGATCTTCTTGCCAGTAACAGTGCTACACTGATTTACGGGAAGCAGGGGGGAGGGTGCTATCTCTTGCCTGCTCTCTTTATTGAATTCTCTTTCTTTTTTTTAATGCCCATATTTAGGTGGCTTGAGCAGTAGGAATGGAATTTTTTAATTGCAGATAACTGACTGATATTGGACATATTTTTAGTGCAAACAAGAAAACTGTTCCCTGTTGGTGAGGGGGATTGTAGTGCTCACTGACAGAAATCCAACTTAGGTTTGCTGAGTTTTAGTCTGCAAAATCTAATTTTTTAATGAAAATTTTATTTGTATTTGTTTTCACTTGATTTCATAGAGGCAAAAAACCCTCAAAAAGCTAGAATTTGCTGCCTTTATTCTTACAGAGTACTGCTCCCCTTCATCATCAGTTTTCTTGTGCCAAAGCATTCTTCCTTTTGCGTGTAGGAAGCATGTTGGAGCTAAGATGCTGGAGGACAGGAGAGTGATGAGATTCTGCGCACCCTCCGCTTCAAAAGATGAGACCTGTCTTGCACACACAGTGTCTGTTAGTCTGTCTGTGTGGGTTTACTGTACGCAGATCATGCGGTGCATGCACATGGAAAAAACCCTCTCTGTGCCTGGAATGACAGCACCCAGGGCAGCTCTGCTGCCACCAGTGCTGTCGGAGCAGCTCGCCTCTGTCACCTCTTTCCCATGAGTTCGTGGGACAGGGACATATTCAGACACGAGTGCTGCGTTCAGTTTTGGGCCCCTCACTCCAAGAAGGACATGGAGGTGCTGGAGCGTGTCCAGAGAAAGGCAACGAAGCTGGGGAAGGGTCTGGAGCACAAGTGCTGTGAGGAGCGGCTGAGGGACCTGGGGTTGTTCAGCCTGGAGAAGAGGAGGCTGGGGGGAGACCTCATCGCCCTCTACAACTCCCTGAGAGGAGGGTGCAGGGAGGTGGGGGTCGGTCTCTTCTCCCAAGTAACAAGTGATAGGACGAGAGGCAATGGCCTCAAGTTGTGCCAGGGGAGGTTTAGATTGGATATTAGGAAAAACTTCTTCACGGAAAGGGTTGTCAAGCATTGGAACAGGCTGCCCAGGGAAGTGGTGGAGTCCCCATCCCTGGAGGTATTTAAAAGCCGGGCAGACGAGGTGCTTAGGGACATGGTTTAGTAGTGGACAGGTACAGTTGGACTCGATGATCTTAAAGGTCTTTTCTATGATTCTATGAAACAGAAAAACCCAGCCGGGGGAATGAAAGGCTCCAGGGGCCCAACAGGCCAGAAACAAGAATCTGGCCCAGGTTCTGTGGCCTTACTGGGGGAGTAACATGTGTTACACCAGTAGCACCCTGTAGCAGGCCACAGCAAATATATTTGGGTTTATAAAATAGGAATCCACAAAGTTCAGCCAGATTTTGTACAAACAATTTGGAAAATACCAAACCACAGTTACTCTGTGGTAACTTTTACTCCCCTCACAGTCAGTGCTCCCAGCTTTGCTTTTGCGTAACAAAGGCTTTGGCTATAACCAGTAAAATAAAATTAAATAGTATTTAATAAAGTACTGTAAGTACTTAAAATTAACATTATTTATAATAATTTTACTGATAATCTCTTTATAACAAATATTTGTTATAAACAAATACACATTTTGTTTGTGTGGATGTTTTCCAGAATACTTTTGATCAAAGACCAAATTAAAGAATTATTATCAGGATGACCAGTTTTGAATTTGGCATTTACTGTGAAATTTACTGTATGAATTAGCATATTAGCGCAAATTCAGAGGTGAAATAAAATGCTGACATCCATTTGTAAATGTTTGTAAATCCTTGTAAGATTATGGGAAGCAAAGCGGTAAGTTCTTCCCACTCCCAAAGGTAGCTGTGCTTGGTCCTTATGGCACGTCCAGGTTCTACAGCGTGCTCAGAGGGCTCTGATGCCACTGGGGTGCAGCTTGGGGAAAGCTTTGCAGATGGCTGTTGGAAGTGCTTTATGATTTAATGAAAGACTTCGGCATTCAGGATGGCCGATGGTTGTGTCTTTGGATGAGTCACGACCTGTTAAATCACTTTTTAACCATAAGAAAGCTCTTTCTCGTCCTTTCCACCTTACTCCATCTTCTCCCATAAAAAGGGCAAAGGGAAAAGGAGACGGAATAAGGTCACCAGTGGTTTCATTGTGCCGTTTCACATGTATATCAAACTCTAGCATAGCTACATCATATGATGTTACGAAATGGGTAAAGGAACATTTGTCAGTTCTTAGTAACAGTGATTACCTGCAAACGGAACACTTGGCTTGTTTGGGGCACATGATCCTTCCCCAACCTTTTTTCTGCATTTTATCATTAGCACCAATAATAGCATCTGCAGGGAGTAATTAGTAACACCCAGAGGGGAAAGAAATTCTGCTAGAGGACATCATTATGTCTGGAAAACTAAAGACGCTGTATGGTAAGGTCATGAATAAATTGCTTGAGTCTAGGGTGGAGGAGAAGACCGGCGAAAGTACAAAGTTTCCTACTGCTGCTAATACGCTTATGAAGAGCACATTAATTTCCACTGGAACACCATTAGGGAGATTAGTTTGTTCTGACAGTTTGTGTTGCTGGATACCATATGTTTACCTTGAGGGAATGTTTGTGGAGAACCACTTTGGGTTAATTGTAAATGTCACAATTAAATAAGTAAATATACAGAACTGTATCTGTGATCTGCATCAGTGCACAGACACTGTGTACAGCACACTGGTGTGCCACGTAAGGTGTATACATATAAATATATACTTTTATGTACCAAATCCATACCAAAGAGCTTATCTGGACACGCAGGCATCAGATACAAACAGCACCTGCGTTTTGTCTTTCTGATCTGTTTATCATCACATACATATGGCACTGCACCATGCCCTTCTTTCTTTTTAATGCCTGCACCGTGAGCTCTGAGAGCTGAGCATGGAGCTTCCCTGTTGCTGGTGGCAGGTGTTGCACCTCTAATTCATCTGGCACAAAAAAGCCGAGGAGGGGGAGAGGGAGGAAATCAGAGACCGTGCTAGAAATCTCAGATTAGTTGGAGTCACATTACAGATTACCAAAGGTTCAAATATGTTGCCTTTCGATATTGTCAGTCCCCCCTAATAATCTGCACGGGAGTTGAGGATTTTCAGCACCTTGACAGATTAAACCTTAAGAACACTCAAACAAACCTGTCACATAGGTCTTTATCGTGCAAACTTGAGGCCAAGTTCAATAACAGCCCTGAGTCTTCTGCATTGCAGAGGCCTTGAAAAATTGATTTTCTGTTTTGCCACTGACTTCAGTGGACCCAGGCTTTAGCCCTTCAACGCAAATTTATTCCTGCAGATAGTAGCTACTTCCAAAATTCTTAATTTCACATCCTTAAACAGTCAAACTTTGAGAGAGACCAGGTATGGGTGCAGACTTTGCCGGGTGTTGTTGACCATTGCTGGGTTAATAACTCCCCTTATGGTCTGGGATACTTTTTTTTTTTCCTTTGAAAATGCATTTCATGGGTTTAAAGGCCTGATCCAAAATGTACAGGAAT
Source organism: Balaeniceps rex (assembly GCA_013401315.1). Taxonomy (NCBI): domain Eukaryota; kingdom Metazoa; phylum Chordata; class Aves; order Pelecaniformes; family Balaenicipitidae; genus Balaeniceps; species Balaeniceps rex. The sequence goes on along the minus strand of VYZW01010787.1, from coordinate 116,719 downwards.
AAATACAAATCTTTGTATTGAACACCGGAAAAGGATTTTAAAGGGGGTTGGTCATTGTTTACAGCAGGAATGTATTTTTAACAGAAACAAGAAAGCTAATCTGTTAGGGCAACATTAATCCAGGGAAAACGCTTTCTGAAGTGTCCAGAGCTTGTGAACACAGCTAACACCTAAGGCAGCAGTGTGTCTTTAAGCTCTACTAATATTGTACAATAATAATTTTTGTGGAAGAAAATCTTCCCCTCTCCCTGAACAGAAACAAGACATATTATTGACTGCCATCTGGAAAGATGTATGCTCTGGCCCTCGTGAGTCTATTAATATTTGATGCTGATGGATGTGAGCTGGCAGCCTGAGTTATTAATGGAGTTTGGTTCCTTGGACCTAACCCTCAACACATAGAAGAGAAATAACAATAACAAGAACTGTATGCCCAAACCTCTCGTGGTGCTCGGAAGGTCTGTCATTTAGTTTCAGCAACAGTTAGTTAGTATTTCTGAAGTACTTAAAGGTATGGAAGGTCATATAGGTGGTGTTAGTTACATTACTGCCACCATTCATTTTGATCTAAAGCTGACTTTTTAGGGTCCCAGGGATCACAGATCCCTCACCCGTATCTTTGCTACGTTGGGATACTCCCATCATATTTGGATTTCAAACAAAAAAAGGCTCACTCGTGTTAGCTTGTGAGCAGCTGTGTGACGGTGTGGGACCCCCTGCCCTTGGGTGTACGGAGATTGTACTATACAGCCTGGGAAGGTGTACTGCAAAGCGGAGGGCAGGGACGTGCTGCTCCACACGCGGAGCGGGGCTTTTACTGCAGCTGGCCCTGAGCCCGCAGCCTGTAAAGAGAGTTTTTCCATTGATTACATTAGAGTCAGATTTGACCCCTGAAATTAGGAAATGATGCATTGGATAGATATTTTGATAAACTGAGCCTTCTGAGTGAAAATGATGAAGAAAGTGAAGCGCTTTTGAAAGTTTGTGATGTCCATATGGATCATTCTGACTTGGAAAATAGAAACGTAAAATACCAAGTTATTTATAGCTAGATTTCTTAATATAGCTTTAACATTTTCAGGGGTATATGTTTGATTGAATTAGCTGCTCCTTCCTATCATGTATACCACATCCAGGCATTTCACTACTCTCATTAACCTCCCGATCTTAATAGGAAAAAGAATAATCAACATAAGGAACACAGCTGTTGATTAATTTTACTAAATAGGATAGAAATATAAAGTACCATATTGCAAGAGTGAAGATTCAATACACAACATTTGAAATCAGTTTAATAGAATATATAACTCATTAACAACTGGATAGACGTATGCGGCGGCATTATTCACTCGGGCAGGTGGTGAGAGGGAGGTGGAATTTACATATCTTTAACAGTACCTGAATGCATTTAATTTCATAGGTCATTCTCCCAAATCAAGTTCAAAATGTTAATAGCGGGGTGTGCATTTATAATTAATAAAATCTTAGAGCCAGTGCTATAGTTCAAGTGCATTTTCCTCTTTTGTAATTAAGAAGTTAAGTGTATTTGGCAGTTGTCACTCAGAGAGCTCTGAAGGTCTCGCTTGTCAAACCCGGGGATAGAAATCTCATTAAGCCAGTTATTTTTTCAGGTAAGGTTTCTTCGCAAAGTAAGCGTGTATAAGGTGGACAACCAGAGTGACCAACCTCTGTTAGTCCATAAAGTATAGTATATTAAAGTAAATGCCAAAACTCAAAGACATGTTGAATAAAGATGAAACAGCCCGATGTTTAGCTTGTATACGGTACCTTTTCTTTGGGATACCCAAAGCGTCTGTGTCTGACTGCCCTCCACACAAAGTAAGGCTACAGAAACCCGGTGAATCCGCAACCAGCCTGTTGTGCACATGGCCAGGGAGAACTTACCGCATAACGCGAGCTGATCTGCGGTCACAGAGAGGCCGCTGAGGAACTGGAGATCCACCTTCTGCTTCCACCCATGGCCCAGATGCTGGTTTCGTTCATCTGGTTCCCAAGGGGATATTTCAGCTCCGCATCGCTCTGTTCTACTTTCCTTTTCAAATGAATTTTCTTTTACTTCTAGATCACTGGTTCAAATCCAGATAAGGTCAGTTGTCATAGAAATTATTAGCAGTGCCAGCAGTTCTGTGTTGTACATGAAATGAGTTGGGAGTTTCATTCACACAAGATACGGCTTTCTAAGTGGCAATAATTGGCTGTCTAATTGTCACAGGCAGGAGAAAGGCAGAGGATTGATTAGGCGTGGAGACTGAATGCCCCTCTGCCATCCCGCTCGGCTCTGGGTTCCTGTAGCTCGTTCCGTAGGCATGCTGGCAGGGTAATGAGGGGCAGCGTGCTTTGGATTTTCTGGCTGTCAAGACAGCACCTTTTACTGCCAGGCCTTTTCAGGGCAACTTGTTTTACTCCACCAAGGTCAAAGATAGCATCTTTTACAAACACTGCTTTCACTCCAAAATCAGAGACTTGCAGGATTTACTCTGAGCGGTATGTATTTTAACCGTTTCTTTTACTTCCCCCCAAACCGAAGTTTTTAGTGTAAAATAGGATGAGTCATACTGGTGCTAGGCAGAACTGCTACAGCAAGCATATGGGGGTTTATGGTGCTCAGAAATCTGTTCATATTTCCTTTTACTGTCTCAGTGTCTGATGCTGTGATATACAGGCTCCTGGAGGTACTTGCCATGGCACAGGGAAGCTGACATTTGGTGCATTTATCTCCTGATAAATGGATCCTCCTATCAAACAGTGAAGCCTCTCACCTGCAAAAATACATTCTGACCAATATCTTTTCCCCTGAGCTATGGTATAGGTCACACTGTGCCATGTAGTTACTATTTAACTTTGGAGTAGGATAGCTTTCTCTGACATAGAACTAAATTATTAAAGTTTGACTCACTGAAGAAGTAAATTTAGGAGCTAATTTGCGATGTGAAAGTCAGGACCGCACATAAAAGAAAAAGGAGCAAAAATACCTTGTATGTGCTAATGTATGTAGACCCGACTACGGGACTCAGTCAGTAGGTTTAAAGGAATTGTGCTCACATTTTAATTCCCTTGTTGTATCAGATGAACAACGTTAGTAAGAACTGTGTCTCTCCTTTCAGCCACACAAGCTCACCAGTGCATACAGCGTACCGTAATCTACTGTTGAAATATTCTGTGTTTCTGTAACATATAAGTATTTACTCTCCTTTCCCTCATTTACCCCACACCTGAAGCAGAAACAGGACAGAGACCATCTGCATCTGCGTTCTGCTCTGTGTGCCTGCTCTCTCTGACATACGCATCGCTCCTTGTTTGGCGTTCTTCCTAAAGTCACAATCTCATGGAAATTCATTGCAAACAAATGCAGGTACCAGCTATGCATCAAAAAGGTCTGGTGCACCTGCCATGTAGTTTTCCTCTCTGCCAGTCTGCGGAAGATGAGCACGTACGAGATCCTTTAGCTTTTTAACAACCCTATTCTTAGAATATATTTTCCAAGAAATGCAGAGCAATCTTTGCAGGTTTCAGACTGTATATTTTGTGATTAGTGTTTCCTAAGTGATGTTTTGCTTAATGATCTGACATCTGTTCTAGGAGGTTTGTTTTTGTAACTTCCCCACCTCCTGCTGAATGAACGTCAGAAACTTGTCCCTTTCCTCCGAGTCAATCAAAGCACTAATTGCATCATAATCATGGGAAGCAGCGGTGACTGCTCAAGTGCTGAAGACTCAGCAATCAACTCATAACACTCTGTTCACTGTTTCGAAAGAGAAAGCCTCCCTGTGCAGAGATGGGAATTTCCTGCAATTCAGATTTCTTTAGCTGACTCTGACTTTTTTTCGGTTTGCAGGGAGATGACTGCACCATTACCTGCATGCCAGGAACCTACGGTACCAATTGCTCATCAGTTTGTAATTGCAAAAATGATGGTGCATGTTCCCCTGTGGATGGCCTGTGCTATTGCAAAGAAGGTAAACAAAATTCAGATTTAACAATTGTCTACAATTTGGCATCAGTGCTTCTCCCCTTTTAAAGTGGCACAGCTGTGCAGTCAGTAACTCCACTATTTTCTTGTGCCTATTGGTAATTCAACAGTCTGCCCAAGTATCAAAACTCAACAGGGGCTTGACTGTATGTTTTGTCTCTGCCCTGAACAGGGGCCAGACTTAACTGCTCTGCTGCAAGAACAGGTCACAGAACGAAGTGTGCTGGCAGAGCCACAGCTCCTCTCCAAAGGAAATGCAAAGCAATCCCCCCAAAGACTGTTGTTTTTTTCTCTCTGTCATTTTGCTGCCCCATTTCTCCAGGACTCAAAAGCCCCTGTTCTCCCCTCCGTGCCTAGAGAGACACAAGTGGGCAAGGGAGCAGAGGCAGCCTCCTGCCTGTCTTTTCATTAGCCCATTGCACCGGGCTGTGCCTGGCCGTGGTTATCCTCACCAGAGCTGACCCTGACCTACAGACTGCCTGCCTGTCTCGACCTTGGACTGGTCTATTCCCGTAGGCTTTCCTGGTGGTATGGGCTCCTAGCCAGTCCTGGCTGCCAACCCAAACTCTTGGGGACTGTGGGGTGGACCCTGGCTGTCCGCCCTTGTTGCCTTCCTCAGCTCCCCATCCTTGCTGTACCCTGACACTGTGACACTCCAGCCATGTGCAGGCATCTTCTGTCCCCTGAGCTGGCGTGGGCTTGCAGGATGCGGCTGTCCTTTGTTTGGGGAAACAAGAAGTCTTGCTTGCTCCGGAGACTGTCTGCAAGACTAACCTCTTTTCTTCCCACACACGTGTCCATAATTCCCTTATGTGCCTGGCAGTGAGCATAGCCCATGTGTCCAGTAATCACTTGAGAGATCTTGTACCACTCCATAGCACAGTACCTCTTATGTTCCCGGTGTAGTGGTGCCTTCCCCCAGAATACCGACATGAGCTATGCCCGTATGGCATACATAAGCCCTAAAACAAAAGAGAGGCAAATAACGATAAAATCTGGCATTTCAAACATGAATTAATGGATCACTGTAGAACCCCATTTAATGAGGGTGTATAAACCATGAGTTACTGCTCAACTCCATTACATACAGCTGCAGTGTAATGAAAGCCATTGTGCGGCTGGTAGTTAAGATTTGAGCCTTAATGGTTAGAAATGATGGCCTTGGTCTTTTTTTAGGTGTAATAGCTTCTTTATATTAAAGAGCATTCTCAAAAAAATATGAGGGAAGAAACAGGCAGCAGGGAATGGCAAGTTTCTTGCATCCTTGCTGATCAGCAGGTCTCCAGCCTGCCAGACAGTACTGCGCTCCTTCTTGCTGTCCAAGCAGTTCCCAGAGAGGCATCAGACACCTTGATCTGGTAAGGAGCCAACACAGTGATACCTATATCGCCCTTCTGTACATACAGACACTGGTAGATGAAGTTGGGAGGTCATAATGAAAGGGTCAGTGTTTGACCCCAAGATAGTCTTAATTTACACCAAGATTAGGAGGAAACTGGTCCTAGAATCAGAGAGCTGCTGTTTGCAAGCTGCCTTTCTTGCTGTCTCTACCTTGCTTTTTTCATTAAAACATCCCAAATGCTGTTCCTCTCATATCTTTCTTTAGGGTGGCAAGGAGTGGATTGCTCTATTCCATGTTCAAGTGGAAGTTGGGGTCTTAACTGTAACCAGACATGTTATTGCACAAACGGAGCAGCCTGCAGGCCAGCTGATGGCTTTTGTCTCTGCTCACCTGGATGGCAAGGGGAGTACTGTGACCAGCCGTGTCCTGTAAGTACAACTGGGATGGTCTTGCATCCCCTTTAAAGCCACAGTTCACATAGCTCTTCTAAATGTACAGTAGGTCACGGTCTCATTTTGTCTATGGATATCTGAAGGAAATCATGTGAAAATAACAGATTGGGGTTCTAGCAGTTGAGAACAGATTGGGGTTCTAGCAGTCGAGTAGATGTATTGTACTTTGCATTATATTTTATCAGAGCTATTGCTGTGTTATCTGCATTTTCTTGATCATCATTTTTTAAAGTGATTCCTCATTTGGTTCTATATAGAAACGTTAGGCGCTGAGTTGTTTCTATCTTCTCTGTATGTTAATTTAAAAAATGCGACTCAGCATTAAGAGAGACATGATAGATGATTTTGCACATTTTAGAACAAAAAAATGATTACTGAGAGACTTTTTATTTATATTTTTGGAAGGATGGAACATATGGTCTTAATTGCAGTGAACGTTGTGACTGTAGCCATGCAGATGGGTGCGATCCTGTCACCGGTTACTGCTGCTGTCTTGCAGGCTGGACAGGTAAAATTAGCAATTACCTTTGTAAACCTTGGGAGGTTTGTTGTTTTGGGGATTTTTGGGGGGTTTTGTTGAGTTGTTTTGCCTTGCTGTGGCATCAGTTATAGCACTGGACTTGTGACTGCAAACTTTTAAATAATAGATTGAGGCAAGATCAGCTGAACTTACCCATATTTAAATCACTCATGATGGTGACAATAATTGGCATTCATTAAATTTGTATTCAGATTAGATGAAGATGGCTCCAAACCTGGAGCCAGATGTTAGCCTTCTGTAAAAAGAAACCTCAGGAGGGATGCAGATCATCTGGAAATCCTGCAGAGCTTTTCTCCTTGAATGGCCTTTTTCACGGGGGTGCAGTTGTGGTGCAGTGAATCCTGGGACCATCGTACCTAGGGATGCAGATAGGTGTTTTCTGAATACTAAGAGTCGTTACAGCTGCTCAACCCAGTTTTGTCACAAAACCTTGTCTTTATGCTTTTCCCATTTTCCTGTGCTTCTTATCACACAGAAGAGTAGTTATGGAGAGCAGATTAATGCTGGTTTGACAGAGAGTTCTCGTGATTACACAGAGGCAGAGAGGAATATTCAGCGAAGTTGGAGAGTCCAGGCTAGAGATCTCAGTACCATCAGACCTGCACTTGAGTCCATCTCGATATGTCTCTTTGCCAGCTTTTGACAGCTAGCATAACAGCAGTGGGGGGCAAGTTATTGACCCAACCAGTATTTCACACTTAGCTGCCTAAAATACTGGTTAATCTCCCTCAGCTCTCTGTAGAGGCCCTGGAGGGAAATAAACTTATACTCTTGCCCATAACTGCAGAACCACCAGTGGCACTGACAATCAAAATGCATTTGTATTAACAGCAATTCATTTGGAAAATGTAATTGTTTTTCAAACAAGTACAAGTTGAAAGAATGTAGGGAGCAAGGCAGGCTGATGAGGCAGCCAACATTTGGGGTACTGTCACCTTACCCCTTCCTTTATGCTTTAAACCAATGCGTGCCTTCTATTTCTAACGGAGAGAAAATCACCGCAGCAGCTCAGCTCCTAGGAGCATGAAGCAAAAGCAATGAAATTATACCTAGAACGTACAATGGAAAAAATCTTTTACGAATTAAATACAATGCAAAAATAGGAAGTTCCACACACTGCTTACAACAAAGCTACTTTTCACAGATAGTGGGCATGCATCCCTGAAAAGGGCATTTTTCCCCCAAGAAAATCCGTTTTATAAGCTCACTAATATCCCCTCCTCCAGCTTGCATTCTTCACTCACTGGACTGCATTCATCTTTCTTTTAGCCTCTTTACCATCAATATATCCATCTATCAGGCTTTAAAACTCGACTGTGCGTTATTGACGATCATCAGAGAAACAGCTGGTAGGCTTTCCTGGAGTCATTGTGAGTTTCTTCAAGGGAGAAAATGGGGTTTAAAAGTACAGTAAATTAAAGAGATATATTTATACACACTTACTCTAAAAGTTTATTACACATCTTTCTGGATGCAGCATTCCAGAGGAAACTGCAGAAAATGTACTTTGCAGACAGTGCAGACTAAAGGTTTGGCTTTTTCTCAAAGGCATTTGCAACAAATACTCTGTACTTACTCGCATGCACATCTGTAAATGTACATCAAATGCAGATAAAATTTACTCTAAGTAAAGGTAAGAATAATTTCTGTGATATCCTTCTTTTTTTAATTTCCATGTTGGGCAAGATAAATGTGTATTAACTTGCAGGGGATTTACTGCAAACTAAGCACTTTATCCTTTAGTGTGTCCCTGCAGTTCTGGAACTCCCTTCTTCAGGATCACGTTTCAGGGAGGAAAATATTACGTTAGTATTCGAGACCAGGTTGGAGTTGAGATGTCGACAGGGCCGTGTAAGGTGTGCACTGGAAATGTTGATAGACAGACAGAGCCACCACATGTTTTGTTAATTCTGCTTCCAATGTTTTTTCTACTTGGCTTAGCACCAGACACAAGGATAAAGTCTGCTCATACTAGTTTGAAAGTATGTCATTTAAGAAACTCTTCAGCTAGATAATTATATTTTCATATTAAGGAGTATGGCATCGGTGAAAGATTAATCTTATCCGTAGTTGTTGTGAACTGGGCCATGGTGTGTATTGCAGTGCATTTTATAAATACGACGTGATAAATAATTCAGGCTTAAATTTTTGCTTTCTGAATTTGGTACTAATTAGACATGGCCTGAAAAAGATCAGAATAGTTCAGGATCATGGAACATCTGAAGGTTTTCCTGCCCACTCACACCAGACAGAGAATTCACGTGGCTTTCTGATCCTAATAGCCACAAAACCTCATCTGAAACAGCATATTCTGTATGTTCATCCCACACGTGGGACTCCCTCTTGATGTCAGTGTTCTATGTAAAGATCAAGAGGAAGATTGAGCCCATTTTCTTTAAAGTGGTTTTCAAGATGTTACTGATATAAACCTTCAGAGACTGATAGATGGTAGGAGCATGGAGGAAGACTGGGAAAAGAAGAAAAAAGGCATGTAAAGAGTAGCATACAATGTAAGTTAATAGCAGTCTACCATCCTTTTACTATGTTATGAGTGCCACCCATCAAGGCTATTACTCAGGACAATGCCCTTCCATGTGTACCAGCTGGGGGAAGGTAATTTTCAGGAGCTGAGTGTACCTGGCAGAGGGGAAGATGATGAAGAGATGCCCACGTATCAGCCAGGAGATCACAAAGCTGCTTAGAGACGTGCACATACACTTCCCGTGAAGTTCAGTGGGGAATTGCACGTCTGCAGCCAATGGCAGAAGTTAGACCCTGAGAAACAGATCAGATCTAAAGATGATTGCGCCCTGTCATTATTGCTGAAAATTACCCAACCAGGTACACAGGCACATTGTATCACAAGTGGCTTTGTAGATAGCGTGGCAAGCGTAACATTGGTGCTTAAAAGACCAAAACCACGTTGGCAAAAGACTCTCATGTGGTACAAGTGAAGTGAAACTTGTTCAAATGTGGGCCAAAATCGGATCTGTGACCTGCTGACGCAATGCAGAGCTGCATTTTCCTCCACATGAAGGAAATGTCAGATGCAATAACAAGGGCTCAGCCTTGCAGTGAATGGAGTTCTCCAGCATGCACCAGCACTGCATAGGCGCAACCTCACATATATAGATAGAACCTCTGAAATCGAAAGAAGACGTGTTCATATCTATTGCTAGGTTAAACAGGAAAAGTGTAGCTCCCAGCAGGATCAAGTCTTGACTGATTAGACTGATTGTTTTCTAAAAATTAATAAGGGTCTCTCTTACTCCAGATCTGCCACGCATTTTAGATACATATCGCTTCTGCGCTTGCAGCTCTATGTCTGTGTGTATGTGTGCACACAGATACCTTAAAGCTCCCAACACACTAGTCGTTTGTGGGAGAGGTGTTATTTTGCGTACATTCAGGTTAAAATGAAAATGCTTGAAAATGGGATGCTTGGCTGCTAATTGCATTTGGTTAATTAGGGATCTTGCACACACTGAATCCTCAGAGAGAATGGAAACGCAGAAAAGCTGTGTGGTGGAGCATTTCTTGGAAGTCCTTTGCAAGCAAACAGGTCCTAGAGAAGCAGGCATCAGTCTCATCTCACCCAGGTGCAACCTCCTCTTCTGGCTGCTCAGTGACCATGATAAGGTCATAAATTTCAGTTAGACTCCTCTTACTTAATAAATAACCTGAAACTGGACAGAAAAGGACCGGCTGCCCTGGTAGCCTCGTTGGGTGGGTCAGAAACTAGGGAGAACAGGGGCAACGTTCCTCTGTTAGGTGTAATGCTGAGTGGCTCTGGAAATCGCAGCTCCAGGTAAGCCATATGGGTTTTGCAAGCTGAACTGCAAACCCCATCAGCTTGGTCCTCTCTCCTCAAGGTGGCTGCTGGCAGCATGTTTCGTACCAGAAATGGCTTCCTCACAGATACCAACTAGTTATTACTACATAGCCTTCAGCTGGTTCACTCAGTACAACCCTCAATAATTAAATTGGTCATAGCTGCTGGCCTGTCCTCTAATTTCTGGAGGTGCTCCCTTTGTGTTTGACCTGAGCCAGGTTAGCAGGACTCTCTGGGAAGCCAGACGCAGCCATTGCTCATCCTGTCTCTAAGACCCAAGTCCCTTGGTTTTCACAGTCAGGCATCCTGCTCGCAAACAGATTACAGAAAGGAAAGCCACAGGCCTGGCTGATATTCACAGCAAGCTCATTTCCTCCCTGTAACGAGTCAATGTGCTTCAAGTTAATTGTGGCAGTGTGTATTTTGTTAACCTTTCAGATATTACAGTGGGATTAAATAGGAAGCGATCTGCGGGGGGATGTATTCCATTCCTGTAAATGTTAAGGTCAGTTAAAATCCTGTTTATCTGAATTCTTTAATCTGAAATGCTGTCTTATCTGAATCGTGGTTCTGTCTGTCTTTTTTTTGTATCGCGCTTTGGTTTTTATAGAACGCTGCAGTCGCGATGCTATCTCAATTATCCACTGGACTAGTTTACGCAGTAGCTTTTCTGAATATCCGAAGCTGAAGTTTATTCAGTAGATTTTAACATCCAAAAGATGTGTGGGGAAAATAGGATGGTACTGTAGCTGTAAGATGGAAAATACATAAGTGTGCATCCCATAGTTAATTATAAAAGAATCCCTCATAGATTTTCCTTAATTAATCAGGATGGCAAATACAGGTAGGAAAATGATATATGCTGGTAAGGAAGAAACATCTTGTTATTGCGTTGGTACTTTTCACCTTCAGGCTTCATTCATGTCTCATAAGAGCAGCCTCCCTCTTTGCCGTTACATACGGGAAATCAAAATATATATTTCACTGTCCTTTACAACCTCAATAACTTTCATACGTTGCCAGCAACATAAACCCTAATTGTCTCTTATCATGTCCAGAAATATTGTACAGTAGTTGTGATAGTCTCGAGTTGTAGGGATTTCCGCGTGTGATTGTGTAAGCGAGTTAATGGGGTCAGGAAACGTCGGCTGGTCACAGATAAGGTGAGCTTTGAGGAATAAGACTTTGCATTTGTGAGAATTTGCAGGCTGCGAGTGACATCTGCACTGTCACTCAAACACAGAAACATGTTTCTTCCCTCCCGTGGACACATTAATTCAGTAAAACTGATAAGCCTGTTACTCAAGGGAAGGCTGGTTTGAATTTTAAAGAAACAGTGACCACTTTGACGGCGAGCTCTAAGGTATTTTTAACTTCACTTTTTCTGAGTTCTTTGCAAAAAGGTGGTATAACTTTCAAGAAGAAAAAAACCCAACTTTCCATTTAGCTTCCCATTAAATGCATTTTGTTTGTATTAATATGACTTTTCTTCCATTGCAGCTGTATCCAGTTTATAATCTTAGGGCCAGATCCTCCCCTCAGCTGTACTAGGTTGAAGCCAAAATAATTCTGTTGTCGTTAATAGATCAGCTCCAAGAGCATACTGATATAATTGGCGGCAGACTTTTCCACGCATCTTTAAACCCAGAAAAAATCTAGGACTTGTTTTATGCACCTACAGGTTTTTGGCTGAAGAGATCCACAATATTTTAGAATTCATAACGTTGTGGGTTGGCTTTTTTTTTTTGTACTCTCGTAGTTTCTAATACAAAGCCTAAAATATCAGAATGGAGCAATAGTAAGTTCCTGTTAAACATGTATTTTCTAGATGTCTAATCCCATTATCTAAACCATATTTTGCATTTATCACTTTTGGCAGTCTTATCCCAGATTTTTAACTTAATAATTTATTTCTGTGATTATTCTGTATCCTTGCATTAGCTTTAAACAGACAGAAAAACTAGACATTTTTAGAGTCAGTCTAAAATGGTGCATTTTAACCTCTCTTCTGGCTTCTGCCTTTCAAATATGAAAATCTTTTCCATATGAAAAGGTATGCTTACTCTCTGGATTCGACAAGTGCCCTTTAGTCTATGAATGTAACATAAGCTTATTAGAAATTAGCTTTAATTTTTCATTGACTTAATTTCAAGTGAGTTGATAAGATTTTAATGTCAGGCTGTGCTTAAAAATTCTCTCTTTGACAGGAACCTTTAAGTATGGTTCCTGCTGATATAGGGCTAATTTTAAAAAATATGAATTATGAAGTTATATCAAAGACTTCATTGATGTCCTGCCATTAATTATGCCTGTGCATTCCTTGGCAGATATCTAGGGGGCTCCAGCTTCTCATCCAAGTGAGGTTTAGTTGTGTTTGTCCTGTGCCAGATTTAGTATATATTTCACCTTTTATGAAACCAATTGGACTTTTGCTACTCATTCAGTGGGAGTTGGATCAGACCCTTAGACTATAATTAGAATCTGCAGTAAGCCTGCTGCTGAACTTCAGCATGCATGCAAATGATTGCAGTATTAGTCTTATAAACACAGAAGAGATCTTTTATCTTTGTATTTATTTGGGGGTTTATTTTCACTAATAAAGGACAGCTTTTAAATTTATGTGAAAAGATATAGCTTGGATGGCATCCTGGCTTATGCTAATTTAATGGGCTCTAAAAAAATGCAACTCGATGCGAGAGATATTCAACCATTTTCCATTTTAACATGGAGGCATTCTATATATAAGCTTGGCTGTGTGTACAATACGTTCACCTATAAATAAATGTGGGCGAGAAGCGGTGAAAAATTATTTGTGAACATTTCAGCAGACTAAATACTGGATGCTGGCATGCTGTGTGTGAAAGAGGAAAAAGGAAAGATCATTCAATAAACAGCCAGCAAGCTAAAATGTTGTATATATATGTTATTGGTGAAAGTGTTTGCAGTGATAAATGTTGTAAACATCTTCCTTCCCATTCTACACAAAGGAGAAAAGGTTGAATTTCAGTCAACGTTATTGAACGTGAAAGGCTTGCACACCTTCCGTTGTACAACAGCTCTTGCTAAGCTGCGTTCGTAGCTCATGGCTTAGCTTGGGGGCTTGAACGTTTAAAAGTCAGGAAAGCAATACATTTTTTCCCACTTACAAGTTCCTCCCTTACCTGCTGATGGTCTGCTTGGATCTTTCCCAGGTTTCTCTTCCCTCCTGGCCTGAAACCATGTCCAGAGTTTGAGAAGTAGGAGAAAGGAAGCGTCCTAAAGGTGAAGGAGGACTGCATAGGACTTGACTCCTCTTAGTACTCTTTTCTTCAAGATCTGCCCTTTCTGCTAGTGGCAACTTTTCTTCCTGCACTAGTGCACCCTGGAGAATATCCCGTAGCAAAGGGAACCAGATGATCCTTAATTTTAGCAAACATTTTGACTTACTCAATTTCCTGTGAGGTAGATCTCTTGCCTCAAAAGCTTTTATTGCGTAAATACCTTGAGTTCGATGATTCATAGCTGGAGTTTTCTCTGGATAATTAAAAATAGGGGTACGATTAGTGCTCCACAGAGGTGCGTTAGGCTGTGAGTATATTACTTTCAGAAAAACACTTACATTAATGGGTGCATAAATTGCCCATGCAATGATAAGAGAAGAGACAATTTAGAATTTTTCACTGGCTGCAGGGAAAGGCTTATTCGTCATTATTTAGGACCAGATCATGGAGCTTTCATTTAGACTGATGGGCTGTTACACACAGGAGTCATCACAGAATCACAGAATGGTTTGGGTTGGAAGGGACCTTAAAGGTCATCTGGTTCCAACCCCCCTGCCATAGTCAGGGACACCTTCCACCAGAGCATGTTGCTCAAAGCCCCATCCAACCTGGCCTTGAACACTTCCAGGGATGGGGCGTCCACAGCTTCTCTGGGCAACCTGTTCCAGTACCTCACCACCCTCATAGCGAAGAATTTCTTCCTTATATCTAATCTAAATTACCCCCTTTCAGTTTAAAGCCATTATTCCTTGTCCTGTCACTACATGCCCTTGTAAAAAGTCCCTCTCCAGCTTTCTTGTAGGCCCCCTCCAGGTACTGGAAGGCTGCTATAAGGTGTCCCCGCAGCCTTCTCTTCTCCAGGCTGAACAACCCCAACCCTCTCAGCCTATCTTCATAGGAGAGGTGCTCCAGCCCTCTGATAATCTTTGTGGCCCTCCTCTGGATGCATTCCAGCAGGTCCATGTCCTTCTTGTGTTAGGGACCCCAGAGCTGGACGCAGTACTCCAGGTGGGGTCTCAGGAGAGCGGAGTAGAGGGGCAGAATCCCCCCCCTTGCCCCGCTGGTCACGCTGCTTTTGATGCAGCCCAGGATGTGGTTGGCTTTCTGGGCTGCAAGCGCACATTGCCAGGTCATGTTGAGCTTCTCATCAACCAACACCGCCAAGTCCTTCTCCTCAGGGCTGCTCTCAATCCATTCTCCACCCAGCCTGTATGTGTGCTTGGGATTGCCATTCTCCATATCGTGGGTAACCAGGTCTCCTGTTTCTTTCTGGAGAGGGCCCACGTTTTCCCTAGTCTTCCTTTTATCACCGACATATCTATAGAAGCTTTTCTTGTTGCCCTTGATGTCTCTGGACAGATTTAATTCTGTCAGGGCTTTAGCTTTCCTAACCTGAGCTCCTGCTGACCTGTGATCCTTCTCCAGGCTCTGGGCATCTATTGCTGGCACTGGCATCAAACTGGTAGGAGTGGGATGGATTGAGGTTCCCCTCCCCTGGCAACTTCCGTTTCAAGCCCTCTTCACCAGCTTGGCAAGCCTATGGCCAAAGATGCTCTTCCCCTTCTCCGAGTCGCCCCTCTGAAGCCCACCAGTGAACAATGCTTAGCAACGTAAAGGGCTCCACCGCATCAATTTGAAAAAAAATTCCCAGTTAGAAAAGCATTTTGAGAACCCCACAAAAGTTCATAGATAATGTGAGTGTGGCTGCTGTTATCGCTGTTGAATAGTTTCACTATATAAAAACAAAAATAGCTTATTTGCAGACTGGATGAGCAGCCATCAATTCTTAATGATTCCATTTACTTTTATGAGAGATCCCTTTATGTTTTATTCTATCTGCTGCCCTCCCCAAGCAGATTTTCTCGTTCTTCAGCATCCTTAAATGCTGAGCTGTCACGAATTGTGCTGCAGTGTTTCTGACTGGATCTGAGTCAAATACTTCAGGGTTTGCCTCAGGTAGGAATAAATATGAAGATGCAAAAAGTGATAGAAAAGCATTGAGTATTCTTTATGAACTCCTGTTCGTATGCTTCATAACACCTTCTGAACAGCTGATCCAGAGCTAATCGGACAGTTCTTTCTTCTGTTCTTATTGAATTTGCTTTTACCTTTCATAGACTGAAGCAGCAAAATACTCACTACTTAGGAAAGCACGCTGATCTAATCTCAAATTAGATTTAAAAAATCTAATCTTAAAGCTGGTTTAAATAGAATTTCTAGCGAAAATGTAAGTGTAACATCAATAGGAGTGCTGGGGAAAGGGAAGAGAATAAGGTTAAAGAAAACGTGAACATATGATTATGGAAGTCATTATCAGAAATAAATGTACGAATGAGGAGGCCAAGGCAAGACGTCCGGGTGACCTCAGCGGACTCTGACACAGTGGACACATGACAACCACACGCCTAGGAACCCCTCCAGGGCTGACGGCTTGGTGGGAGATGTGCTACAGCTGCCGAAGGGATCGCTGCAGGCGGGACAGTCCTGCGTGATGGAGACCGGAGGGATGGTGTCGCATGAAGGAGCAGCCCATTTTAGAGATCACATTCAGTGATACATTCCCATACCTCTTTTCAGTACGATCGTGTGCGTGCTGGCCCACTTTCTGCAATTACTTACCTAAAATATCCTTGCAGCGATAATCATTGGGCTATTTTCTGCTATTGAAGCAGTATTGCTACTGCTGTGGTTTTGCCGTTAGGCGCTGTGTCAACAGGTAGGCAAACCACCGCTAGGAATTAGTATTGCCAAAGACAAAAGCTACCAGGCAGTCCAGATCAAAGCCAAGCGTGACTCACCAAACTTCAGGCCTCCGCTGTATTGCCTGCATAAATCCAATGCCTATTTATGCATAAAAAGCAGTTCTTTCCAAAGCTATTCAAATGCCAGAAATAAGAGATTATTATGACTTCATGTCATGTTGAAAGACAGGTGGAGGAGAGCACAATGTTTGTGTTGGATTCAAATGTCTGCTGAAATCATTCCTGTCATTGCTAATTGATGTTGCATCCGTCTTTAGATTGTGACTATTGAAAAAAAAAAAAAGAAAAAAGCTGAAGATCTTATTCAGAGAAATAATTACAGTTGTACACTGGTAGATATAAAATTAAAGTACATGGGGGGAAGGGAGCTACATACTATAATTTATCAAATTCCCACGTCCCTGAAAAATAATTAGATGCTGGGCAGCAGGCAGGCCCTGCTGCAGAGGCTACTGCCAGGGGGATAGCAGTGGTCAAAAATAGGCCACTGGTTCTCATTTATTCCATCCATTTTTGCTCTTCTATTGTGCTGGGAGTATTCATTTCCGACTATCTAGAGACAAGGCAGAAAAACAACGGCAGGCTTTATTACGAGCTAGAGACGTAATCCCCGAGCGTGAGTGCAATTGCACCAGTAAGCTGGAGAGGGAAAAAAGGGATTTCTGCTTATGTCTGGCGCTCAGGAATTTCGCCCTCCAAAGTCCTTCAGTGCGATATAGTTACAGGCAGTACTAAATCTGCATTACTTTGACAAACTTTCATTGAAGCCATTGAAGATTATTAATGGAAGCAGTGTACGAAGTAGCTTTTCAATAGATGCCTTCCATCCCAGTTGTATGGCTCAGGGTTTTTTTTTTTTTTCTTTTTCTTTTTCTTGCTCCTTTTCATGACAGTTGTGTGGATGTTAGCTGAATCTTTCACAGCCCGATTTGTAAATTTTAATACAAAGAACCAACTTCATCTGGTAGAAATTTACACTGCTCCATGTAAGCCAGACACAAGCTTATATCGCATCAAGTCACCAGACACACACCTCTCCAGCCACTACGCAGCAGAACTGCACCACAGTATCTGATATATGTTATTCCCATACAACATACGTGACTAGACGAGTTTCCATCAGCCAGTGCTCTTGCCAGACACGCTTCCTCCTCTACCTCTATCCCTGCCGCTTTCCTTTATCAAGATGCCATCTTCAGCACTGGAAGATCCCTGCACAACCCGACTGCTTCGCCCTTGGGAAGCCTGTACTTGAGATACGCCAGATACTCCCGATGTCCCAGACAGCAGCTGTTTTGCCACTCGGTAGTAAACCATCCTGGAAGGGCCCTTAAGGAGAAAGAGCTTGGAACAGTTCTCCCATGTAGTTGTCCCTTAAAAGAGTGCTCTGGTGGGTTAAGTTCGTTCCAGATTGTGTTTTTCACAGCATACACAACAGCAATTCAGGCGCTTTGTACTGTTTTTCCTACCCGCTGTGTGTGCAAAGGACGGCGGGGGGAAGGGGGAGTGAAGCCACTCCTGGGACTATCAGCTAAATTCCGTGTACAGAGCAGTCCAAAGGACAGCAGCGGAAATCCTACCGGAGAGCAGACAGTGTTTGCAGAAATCCAGTACCCCGAATCCACTTCGGGACGTGGAGGTTTTGTGGCTGCTGTTTCACAGGCTGAATTAAAAGCCACAGCGGACTCTGCTCTTACCTTGGCTCTGGATCACTGCATGAAAGTGCAAATGTCCTTTGCCCACGTAGAGTGGATAACTATAATTTTCTGTAAGTTATGTGAATTTCATTTACAATTCACCCCCAGAACATTGTTTAAGAAGGTCTTGGAAGTGTAATTTCATACTAGTATCTGCAATTGTGAACCACAGCCTCAGGCACGAAGATAATGTCCTGGTATCTAGGCAATAGAGTTTATGTATAGAACTGCTTCCTGCAGCTTCAAGGACTTCTTCTGATAGTTGTTTTTCCAATTTCTACATCTTGCTTGTGAAACAAGGAATTTGTTCATAAATTAGGAATCTGTTGATGTAACATGAGACAATACAGAGATGTGTCAACTTCAGCATTTTTTATATTTCTGGAAATTGAAAACTAATTGCTTATCAGAAATGTTCATCAGCAAGTTCGTAAGTAAATATTAAAGTTTTACGTTAAGCTTGCTGCTTCACTGACTCCAATTGTAAAGTAGCTGGGAGGGATGGACTCCCCCTTCATATGCTGTCAAGTTAGGGAATTGTAAAATTAAGGTGCTTTTTTTAGCACAATTCCATAAGACATGCATGTCCAGATGCAATTTTAACTTCTCATTTACATTTGCAATTCAATGTGTGTAGGAGCCTCCAAAAATGAAGTCTTCCATGAGAATTAACTTAGAGTAATATAAAGTAATAAAAATTGATTGCGGCACCTTCTCGGTTGTCTTCTGAAAATGTATAAATAAATAACCGCTGTGATGGCTATCAGTGTCTTCTGGAAGGTTTCCTTTTCCCCCCTTTACATTTTGTTACAACAATCGGCTTCACAATGACTCATTGCCTTCGTTAGGAGCGGGAAGACATCCCTCATTATTCATTACTAAAGGAAGGACTTTGCTGCTGCAAAGAACAGCCATGGCATTCTAATTCAGCTACCTTTCAAGAGAAGGGAGTCAATGTCATTCTTCCCCAAACTTTGCCAAAAGAGACAAGAAATAATGCTGTTTAATTGTCTCCGTTTATAAATAGCCCATTCACAATGGGAGAATCGTATTTTTAATGCTGCAGTCAGGAGAAAAGGACGCACATTTTTCTACATCTGTGTCTGAATTTCATTTCTGGGAGCTCGCGCTGAGACTCAAAGCTATAAATGATCATATATATGTATATATAGATACAAAATGCATTTATTTACCATTTATTGTATGACTTTTTAATTCCAGAGTACTGTAGATGTATGACATAAACGCACGCACAAAGCATTTACTATTTAAGTAATCCAAGGTTATATTTGATTTCAAAGGGAGTAGGGAAGACTGTATTAAAATGGTTTTTCTTGATTTTACTTATACAAATGTTCTTTGTCTCTTTTTGCATTCCTTTTTTTCAGATTTATTTACTTAGATATTAAGGGATTGAGCTTGTATTTTGGTTTTACTGTATTTTAATGTGTTTTTTATTAAGCTCTACAGCATGGACCATGCCTCCTTATAAATAAAGCTATGATCATGTATTACTAGAAACCCCATTTCAAATTGTAGTTTTGCCAGACTTGGTTAAGATTTTCTAGGAAGGGACATTATAATCGTGTGATTAATCTTCAGAAAAGGGAAATTTTGGCTCTGCAGTATTTCTTACTGTATTAACTTCAGAGATTTATAAAACCAACTTGAAACTGCACTGTAAGTGTGTTTATAATGACTTAGCTGATTTAATAATCCTCAAAGTTTGGTGGCTGTACAGATCACAGCTTCACAAATACAGTCCATTACCTGTAGCATCCAGATGAAGTTATCGGAGGTGGAGGAAATTACTTGGGATTGTATTTCTCCTTAGCGATGCAGTAATCCAACCTCTGGCTGAGGCTGGGGCTCTCAGAGCCCTTGTCTGCATTTATCCCATTATGCAGTGGGACATGTGCATGGACGATAAAGAACATCTTCATGTTGAAAGTCTAGCTAGGGCATGTGTATACCATCAAATCTTGGTGGCGCAGTTGTAAGGCACCCGGTGTGGTAATGTTGTTAGGAAAATTTTCAAGCCAGGCTGTGATTCATTTTTTCTGTTGTTATCAGGATCTACAGTGTGCTGCTGCTAATGCCACTCCCTGCAGCTGGCAGTGCTTAATGCCTCTCTTAGTTCATGATCCTGCAAACCTTTTTCAACCCAAGGAGCCCTTGATCATGCAAATAGCTCTGCTAATTGCAGGTATTGGTACTGTCTTATCCCCATGGAGTAAGAGCCTCTCGGACAAGTAATGGTGTGCAGGATCAAATCCTTAGATTACATTTATACGTGACAAGCCATGGCACAAGCTTGTTTTTAAAAGTCACCAGTTAAAACAAAACCGGTTGAAACAATGCCAGAAGCCGCATGTTAAGCTTTCTGGCTGTGTGCTTCTTTCAGTGTTTCCAAGCTTTGCTTTTCATAATAATAAATATCAAACAACAACCCTGGGAATCACTGGGAGCTGGATTGGCAGGTCTCAGTCTCCATTTAACATGCAAATGATCCGCCTGTGCCCACATATGGCCGCTTGCTAGATCAGAACTCGGTTCATTAACACAGAACTCGGAGAGCTCTGGGTGGATGTGGGGTACGTGCATAATAACCCAGAGCACAGCGCTTTAAGCCAGGAAGAACTGAACACAGCATAGAACTGCATTCACGTATGTTCAAGAATCCAAATACTGGACATGTTTTTGCAGAACCCTGATTTTTCTTTTTTTGGTCTTCCAATTCACGACAGTTAAGTAATCAGGCTTCAATCAACTGCATGTTTCCAGACCAGTGATTTGAGATATTTTGTGACTTTAAAGCAATTCCTGACCTTCATCTCTCAAATGACATGCAGAGTTTCTTTAATGGTGCTGAGGACTGAACAGGAGCCCACTAACACCTACAGAATTCACCTCTTTGGCATTTTCTTAATTTTCACTTTAATAAGCAGATAAAAGGATAGCTATTTCCTTTCCAGGCTCCTTTGTTTGCTCTGTGATGTACTGTGAGGTATCAGTCCAGCCAAACATTTCTTTGATCAATGAGCAGAGTAAGCTGCGTGAAACCTAATGTGTGCCTTTACGTCTTTAGGCATCCACTGTGACAATATATGCACCCAGGGACGCTGGGGACCAAACTGCTCCATCTCCTGTAACTGTGAGAACGGGGGATCCTGCTCCCCAGAGGATGGCACCTGTGACTGTGCACCAGGATACAGAGGACCCTTGTGCCAGAGAAGTAAGATTTTCCATAGATGTGGTGGCAGGAGCAAAGCAGGTAGAAATGCTCATTTAGGACACCAGACAGACAGAGCCGCAGGTTTCTGAGCTGCTTTAGCTCATGGCTTCCCAAGAGCAAAAGCTAGCCTAAAGAATGCTTCTTGATCAAGAAGTCAAGACTCTAGTGCATTGAGTCGTGCCTTGTGTTTCTTCTTCTGGCCTTCCACAACCCCTGGAGGTCACAGGTGACCTGAAAGAAGGAGCAACATCTTTACATACCAAACGTGGCAGGATCTGGGCAAAACCAGATCTACAGTTAAGTGGTGGTAAACCATAGGATACCTATTAAACAGTCAGCTACGATGCATTACGTAATGACAAGTGGATGAGTGTTGGCTATCAAAATAACAAGACAATGTTTTCTTAAATGCCAGAAAAAGAAACACAGCAGCCTGAAATAGCTCCTGTCTGATGCTCTGCTGCTACATATTAAAATGTGCCAAGGAGATTAAAAACCTCTCATTTGCTTTATATCTGGGAAGCTGCATTTGCCCCTTAGGGACCCCTCTTCACTCATCCAAACTCCACACAACCTTCTTCCTGTGTAAACAAGAAATGGATTTGTCTTCCTTTTCTGCAGCAGCTCTTGTTCTTCCTGTAAGACATTCTGCATGCCCAGTTCATATATCCCCTTCGATTTCACCAGTTACACTTGACACTAGAACACACTCATCTCTAAAAATAATTTGTAGGTGACAGTTTTTATTTAAAGCCATTATAACAATGACCTCTAGCACTGCTGTAGTTAATGGCCTATAAGTATTTCCATTATAAACCCCAATTTCCAGGTGCTTCAGCATATCTATATAGCTGTAAAACCACTCTCCAAGGCTAAAATGTGGTGCTCAGAGCTTCAGGGAATTGGGCAAGAAATTGTTTTACAAATTTGAAACCCCAAGAGTACAAAACTTCCAGAAGTTAATAGTTTCTGACCTTTCTGAGATGAAAAAAACCAGCTTAGTATTATCAGCTGATGGCATGTAGGCTACAAGAGGCAAGCCATGTCCCCAGCTTGCAACTCCAGTAATTAAGCTGCTCCCTGAGGACGTTTGCTGAGGACCTAACGGGGAGAAATTTTCCTTCCCACTGGGGTGACAGCAGAGGCGTTCTGTGGATGCTTCCGCTATTGCCTCGTGTCGCTGAAACGCCTCTCTTGAGTATACGGGCAGGGAACGCAGCTTGCTCCCACCCTCTCTGCGAGATTCAGGCTCAAGACTACCCTGTGAAGAGGACATCTCTGCAGGTGACGGTAGCTTTAGCCTGCTAAGTTTGCTCTCAGAATCATTCCCATTTTTCTCTTGGAAGTTCATTTAGAAACAGAATGTAGCCTGTAAAGGGCAGTACTGAAGATGATACTCAGCCAGCCTGTTCTGTCTGTGTAATCAGGATTACATGAGACACCGGGATAGTTTACTGCTCCTAGGCCTGCAGAAATGTCTCCAGGAATGATCCAGGTTGTTTTAAAGCTAGTACATCATCAACAAACCTGTCAGCTACGTTCCAGCTGGAAGTCTGCAGTAGTGTAAGAACCTGACACCCTCTGTGAACATACGGACCAAGAGAAAAATTCTCGTTTGGTGAAAAAATGGAACAGACATGATATAGTAACCACTGAGCCAGAACTGTATAACAGAGAATCACAGGAATAAAAATAAAAACATATAAAGTCATTTTTACAGTTACTTACTGCAGTTTAACATTTCTTTGTGCTTATCTATCGCAGTGAATGTTTGGACAGTGGATGGTTTTTCATTCTACATGTGCTTAGAAGCGACAATATGCATTTGTGAGAGATACTGAGCCATAATCTTGGCACTATACCTTATGTACAAGTTCTATAATAATTTCAATCCAGGTTTTAAGCAAATTAAGCACACAGTTCATGACAAGTTTACTCAGCTATCTGGTGTGATTACTGATGCAAATTAGGTGATTTTGTATGCTGTTACCGTAACTACCATTTTTAGATTCTGTTCATCACTGATGAATGCTGCTCCTGCCATGGCATGTATAAACTGACTGTCCCAGTTGAACACAGGTATTGCACCTAATATGTTTAGAAATCAGCTTTTGATGCAGTTGTTTAGATGTAAAATATCAAGATTTTTCTGATACACCTTCTCTGATTCCTTAGCTTCATTTCCAAGGGAAATGGCATTCTGAGTTTCTGGTGTCTGTACATGTGTGTGAGCGTTTCTCTTCCTACCTATCTTAAAAGCTTTGGAAGATGCACTGCCCAGGGAAGTGGTCAAGTCCCCACCCCTGGAGGTATTTAAAAGCCGGGCAGACGAGGTGCTTAGGGACATGGTTTACTAGTGGACAGGTACGGTTGGACTCGATGATCTTAAAGGTCTTTTCCAACCAAAGGATTCTGTGATTCTGTGATGTGTTATTAATCATGTCTGCCAGTGGGCTATGAGGTCTTGAACATCTTAACTCCCATGTTTTGTAAAAGAGTTTAGCTGGAGCAGGCTAGAGAGACTCAAATTAGTGTCTTGAGAGAGTGAGGCTGCTGAGAGAGCTCCGCTGTATTATTAAATAGCCAAAGACTCACACGAGGTAGGATGGTGTGAATGTTTGAACCACAGGAGCAGTTTTACTCAGAGCTCATACTTTATTAGACATGGAATAATCAACAGGCTTCATAATTTCAGCTGATCACAAAATTGTGTTTTTATAAATCAAGAGATATTGGTATGGGATTAAGACAGAGATCTTAATCAAGATCTCAGCAATGAGAAACCTTCTGAAAACCTGTGACAGCTTATTTTGTTTTGTCTTCAGTCTGTCCCCCTGGCTTTTATGGACACCACTGCAGTCAGCCATGCCCTCAGTGCGTGCACAGCAGCGGGCCTTGTCACCACGTGTCAGGACACTGCGATTGCTTACCTGGATTCTTTGGCGCTCTCTGCAACCAAGGTACTGAGCCCAAGACCCCCAAATGCCACCCCCTTTCCTAAGTTTCTGTGTCCGTGACTTTGCAGCAAGACCGATCACAAGGTTCCTGCCTTTTTACCTTGTTTCAGCAGTTTAGATCACAAGAAATTCTTTACTTGAGAGGGAAAATGCAAACAGGCACTTAGTCACCCTTTTGTAAATATGATGTGCTCCTGCTTTCATAAATAAAACAGGTCTGCTGCTCTGTATTGAAATGAATATGGAACGAGACACCTGCTGCAAATATATCGGCCATCCAATGGTTTCATTTTCCTTTCCGCTAAGCCTGTCATACCCTAAATGTCGATGGCACCTTCACGCACCCTTTTTCAGCAGGAGGTGTAGATACTAGTGAAGGTAAAGGCCAGCTCGGGTACACAAGCCCAAACACCCAGTTAATGCATGGAGCCGTATTTACACTGTCTAGGACCTGACAGGGAATAGCTAAAATCATGCGTGCCCAAACACAAGTGCAAGAGAAAAATATGCAGTGAGGCAAGGAAAGCGAGTTAATTTTCACAGGGGAAGAGTAACTTCAACTCCCCCTAATGTCCATCACCTTTCCATACCTTTGAAAGTTAGTCCACTTTCAACCATAGGTTTCATTTTCAGTTTTATCCTAAAAATGCCCGCAAAATCATTACAGTGTTCTGCAGAGTCTCAGTTATTGCATACTACTGTGGGTATTTTCTACATAGAGATTTAAAAAGAGATTGTTCGTAATGGCTACTGCCCTTGTGAAGTCACCATCCCTGTAAAAATTGAACTGACGCTTTTTAATGACCTGCTTTTCAGTAAGTTAGAAATTGCAGACAGCACTTATGCAAAACCATTAAACAAAGATTAAGTATAACCATGTTTTCTTTTTCCTGTGCTGTATAGTCAACCAAACATTATACCAATTAATTTATTAAAATGAACATATTTCAGTGAATTTGTCCATTTTATGTGAAAAGTTAGCCAGATTTCAAAGCGTAAGCATGGCTAATTATCCTCTTAAGAAAACTATTTTATTTTTGCTCAGATGTTCAGCACTTCTGGTTTTACTTTGAAATGTTGATCTATCCAGCAAATTAATTTTAAAATATTCATGTCCTAATTAAAATCAATTTGTGCTGCAGTTTGTCATAATGAGTTAGCATGTAACTTTATTTTGTAGAAAGAAAAATGCTAATTAATGTTTTCCATTCGAAAAAACGTGAAACGAAGATTTCACTTTGGAATTTTCATCTCCTTGTGCCGTTTCTTTTCTGGCAGCGGGAACATTCTTCCATCAGCAGCACGTGCATGTGAGGAGCTGTGTAACCTCCAAAATTGCTCAGGTTGACATGGTTGTGCTAAGGATTTTGAGCAGCAAACAACTAAGCAGCTGTTTCATGAATATCTTTCACAATCATGTAGCAAGATGGATTGACAATAACTTGCTATCAGTGGTAGAACACACCTGACATCCCACAGGGACTCTTGGAGTCCCACTTCAGAGCTTTTCTAGCTAATTAACATCACTATCTGCATTGTACAATCAGATTGCTCCTGAAGAAAGCGGTAGTAGTCCTTACTTTACAGCTTCGTTTAAAAATGTTTGAGACATTTGAAAAAGTGCTCGTATTTGGATCTCTCAGCTTTATAAGAGAGTCACTGTGTCAATCCACAACCAGGTTACTTAAATTAATGAGAGCAACCATTTTGGCAGGATCGGTTTTGTAATCCTTCTGTGTTGACACTCTGGAGGGCATCATACTATTTCACGGAGACAAGAGGTGCTCACACGGTAGGAACCCCTCTGCTAGCTCTCACTGTGTGGAACCGCAGCATTTCTTTTATAAAGTATGACCTATTGCCTTTGTCAGCATCGGTGTTCGGATCACAAATCTTTTCCTGATTCATTAGTATTCCATGTTACAGTGCAAAGCAGCTCCTATTTTAAGTAAGTCTTTTGAGAACTATTTTTTGTACATATAAAAAATCCAGCCTTCATTTAAGTGATGTTATCTATCTCCATCTTAAAGATCCAATAAAAATATTGCACTGAACTGCTCTATATTGAGCATTGGGACTGGATAATGGTGTAGCATGTATGAGAATCTAGGCTGACAGATCATTTTAGGTTTTGCTTTTTCTGTGATATGAGGGCTTTTCTTTCCTTCTCTCTCTTTCTCTTTGTGTCTGTGTATTGTTCTTTTCATTGGGTCTGTATATTGTGTTTAGTTTTATCTCTTTTCAGTTAGAGAACTATTCTGTTTAGCACATAATTTGAAAGCCAAAATCAACTTTATCCACTCCTACAGATAAGTCCGTAGTATATAGAAATGCATGCCGAAAACAATAGTATGCCATAGGTTTCTGCCATAGTAAGAGCAGAGGATGGCATATTGTAGAAAAGCAAATGAATCACAGCTCGGGATTTCAATCTGTGGCTGATTCACGGTCAGGATAGATTGAGGTCACCTGCAGAGACTACATATGGGAAAGTGAGAATGGCTCAAGTGGTAAAACAGTTGCATAATTCAGGGAAGTGCCTTAATCACTTTTTTGACATCACTATTATTTACCAGGATACGAGTCCAGTTCCATTTGTTACATTCTTTGCAAAGATGGACTGTATGTTTTATCTTGTTTTGAAAATACATCTGTTTTTGTCGGGGAACACAGCCAATAAGAGCACAGAAATTAAACATTTCATTCATTACTGAGCAGAGCTTTCCATCAACTTTAACGTTAAAGATTTCCAATAATTTGGTGGGAGGTTGAAGATCTATGTGTCTATTAGTTTTATGTCACTGTGCTTAGGCTGTTAAGATGACTCTGAAAAAAAATTATAGAGTTTCTTTTCTTCCAACTTCAGGAGTAAGCTAGGTGGACCAACAGGAATAGACCCTGATTTAGTTAGGATGCAACATATCTGTTCAACAACTCTCAGTCAAACGTATATATATAATGCATGGAAA
This sequence comes from Balaeniceps rex, assembly GCA_013401315.1. Classification (NCBI taxonomy): domain Eukaryota; kingdom Metazoa; phylum Chordata; class Aves; order Pelecaniformes; family Balaenicipitidae; genus Balaeniceps; species Balaeniceps rex. The sequence continues at coordinate 89,681 of VYZW01010787.1, read as the reverse complement.
CCACCACTTGCAACCTAATTGAACACTTACTACAGCAAGGGGTACTGGAGATGAATAGGTGGACGGATGCCAAAAGACAAGCATGACATTTCAGCAATTGGGTATGTGCTTTATTTGTGGGAGTAGTCTTTCTCCAGACTTACATGGCAAAAATACTTATGGAAGTGGCAGTCTTGCTCCTGGTTTACTCTCCACTTGCATGATTCAATTCTGTGAGGTGCTGGGAGCCTGCCTCCCGTCAACATTGCTGAAAGCTGATCTTCAGCAAAGCCTAGTGTGTTTAGTAGCAAAAGGCACCTTCTCCTCTCACCATCATTTGATCCAGAAGGAATCAGGACAGTGATGAGGTAGGCACTCTGGCATACCCCATGCTGCAGTGCCGCATGATGCATGATGCATTTTGTGGTGCTAGTGGGATAGCAGGGGAAAGGACTACAGCTCTTTCAGTCTCTCCTTGCAAGCTTATCTGCCACCAGCCCCTTCATGGGCACTGGCCTCCTAGTACCATACCCATGGCTAGGACGTCAGGCCGTCATACCAAGTGGTAAGGTTTGCAGCTTTTGGTCATTATTACTGTCATTATCAGTCGTACAATAAAAGGGAGTTACGTTCTAGTGACAGACCTGAAAGTAAGAGTCATTGCTTTTCGTCTTCTTGTGACTTCTTTGCTAGGCTGATATTTAGTCTAAAATGTTCCTTTCCTATTTTTCTCATTGTCATAGTTGAAGTTGTAATCCTCTGAGCCAGCGCAGATCCCTATTTGAGGGTTTGCACCAAGGGACCCCCTTGGCCAAGTCCCCAGATCAATCCCTTCTAGGCACTTTCTTGTGTTTGCTACTGCTCTTGGAATTCTTCTCAACTTTATTGTTCTCTTCCTCTCCCAATAACCCCTGTTCCCTGTTTTCTCTCCTCTTTTCATCCTTCAATAGTGCCCTTCAATAATTGTAATCTTCTAACTATATTAGATTCATTTTCCAGCAGAAAAATGGATTTTGAGATTACTTTTTCCTGTTGTTTTTGTGCCTGGGATGTAAGCAAACAAAATGGACTCCAATACTTTCTGCCTTTTCCTTCTTTCCAGAAGAAAAATGTTGTAATTAATTTTATCTCTAATTGCTAAATGTTAAGTCCTATGACTTCCTCATATTCATTATGAAGAGCCTTCAGTAAACTGCCTTATATTTTCCCAGTCTGTCCCAGTGGAAAGTATGGCAAGAACTGTGCCGAGGTCTGTCAGTGCACCGAGAACGGGACGTGCAATCCCATTGACGGATCGTGTCAGTGTTTTCCAGGCTGGATAGGGACGGACTGCTCTCAGAGTAAGTAAAGTGTTATTTTCCCACCTCCGCTTTAAAATAACATATTTTCCTGTTTAGTGTTTTCTGAAAGTTAAAGACAGATTCTGGGGAAATCCCTGAAGTGTTACAGCAGCCAGTGCCGTACTCTCTTTATAGCTTCTTTCTTTTAATTAATCTAAGTTAGCTTTGGCTTGAATTAGTTTCTGCATTTGGAATTTGCAGAAGCCGTTACTAGCTTCTATTACAGGAAAGGGAGGTCACAAGCTCTTATCAGGAAAGAAAGCTCCATGCTCCCTTTTAATTTCTAGTTGGATTCCCTTTTATTTATTTTTTGAAATAATTTTCTTTCAGCTATTACATTAGAAATTATTAACCAGTAAATGTTTTCATGTACCAAGCCCCCAGAATTGAGAAATTAGGAAGCTGAAATATTTCCATTGAATGTAATTTAATTGTAAAAGTCAATGTGGGCTTGAAGGGATGGAGGATTTCTTCTTGAAAATTGCCCAGGTAGAAGATTGGCATTTGCTGATCCCAAAGTGTCATTTCCTGAGAGCATCCCTTAATTGAAGATAGATCACAGAGGGAAGCAATATCCTATCATTCAGAAATGTTACTTCATATTCAGGATACAACTAGCATATTAGACACCATTCCAGAGTAAAATATATTAAACTTCAAGTGATAAAGTAGGAATCGGATAAAAACAGACGGCTGTAATTTTGCTTTTATTGTGCGTCTTCCACAGGCAGAATATTGCTGTCACTCAAAAATAGAAAAAAAAAAGACAGAAAGCTCCACAGATTCCTCATTATATTTAGCCATGTAATTGGGAAATGACTGTTAGTTTCTGTTAACCTTGAAAAAAGATGGTTTTTCTTACAGAGTGAGGCAGGCCAGTTCAGCAGCAGCAATTTCCAGGTTAGCAGGCAGAAGGACCTGGCGATAGCTACTTTGTATTTTGGATGAACCAAGTGGGAACCTGAACTGTTTCCTCAGTTACCTCCTTGTAAAGAAAGTGTAAATCTCCCAATGTGAACCTGGCCTCGCACCAGGCTCCTGTCAGAACCTGGCCTCGCGTACCCGAGTCCGGTACTGAGCTATTTCGGTCAGACCTCCCGCCGCACCAGTTAACCTGGAATGACCGAGAGACGAGCTGCAAAGGAGATAATTTTAGCTCCACCTCCAGAGCCAGTTCTGGAGACGCTAACAGACCCTGCGGTTCTGGCTTACAAAGGCATTGTAAAAGTATTTCTGGTTGCTTATAGCACGAATGCTTTAGGTCAAATCATGTTCAGCTTTATATTGTGCGAGTTCAGTGACCTTTTGTTTGATTTACGTCATGGCAGGGTTTTTTTGCTATTCATTCTGGCTTTAGAGATGTCCGTCATATGCCAGAAACTTGCATTTATCGTCAGAATTGGAGCCAATGGCATACATGGAAATAGGCACGGTTTCTGTACTTTCAGGTTTCCTGGGAACCATGCCTTATTAATTCATGTCTTTAATAGGAAGCAATGGAAAGTGCTTTTTAAAGCAAAAATATAGTTGTTATATTGAAGGGTTATCATCATTTTGGATCTTTTAGTCTGGCACTAATAACTGTAACTTACTGCATTCATTTTTGGAGGGAGGCTTAAAATAACTTTTGAAAATGTATTAATGTTGCACTTGTTGAAATATATAATAGACCTGGAGATTTTAATTTAATATTAGCCCCATCAACAAAAGCAATCTGATTTTGTGGATGGCAATTCATACTGTAAGAAGTTTTCTTTACATTTTTACGTAATTTGAGTAGCACTCTATGCTTCAAATGAATGTGGTAATTTTAGTAGTTGATTGCACGGCAAAAGTAAACCGTGAATAGCTGTGCTTTATTATGCAAGAATTCCAGGATAGCAAAAAGAAAATTAAATTACCTCCACATCTTAAAACCCTGTCTAAATTGTCTTCACAGATAATGCCGGTAAGGCAGGGAGAGCGGCTAGAGCGCTTAGAGGCATGTAGTGTCGGGGGTCACTGTTTCAGGGTTCTCGGTGCACATATGCAGCAAAGACCTGATCCTGCCACCTGACCTACATGGGGAAGAAATCCCTTGTGCCAGGGCTTGACAGCGCGGGGGAGGTTGCAGGTTGGCACCTGCCTTTGCAAAGCAATCGTTGGCTTGGAAGAACCGGGCATTGTCAGGGAGTCGCTGCAGCGATGCCAAGCTCTGCAATGCGAAGTTCTGCCTTTGCTGGTGTCTCACAGGTTCTTCCTTTATTGTTGTTCCTCCGCAGCACTAACGCAGTATCATTGCTTTTTTTGTCAGCTGACAAATCTTTTTTATTTTCATAGCTTGTCCCACTGGTTTTTGGGGCCCTGATTGCTTTCATTCATGCAACTGCCACAACGGAGCAATGTGCAGCCCTTACGATGGAGAATGTAGATGTACTCATGGTTGGACGGGGCTCTACTGCACTCAGCGTAAGCCTTTCAGAGACACTGTTGTGCCAGGGAATCTGTCAAAGTATGTGCTGCTACCTCGTGTCTCTTCCAAGCATTGCAGTCTTCCCTGTTAAACCACCTGCTTCTTACTTGTGATAATGTCACATCACCCCGAAGAAAGTAGTCCTGAAGCTTTTCAAGGTTTTTTATGCCTTTGGCACTCGATAAAGGAGGGACCGATCATTTAGATCATTGATTCATTGTCAGAATTTGCAGTCTGTGTCCCTGCTTGTTAAAGCCCTGGGATCTGTGGTCTGATTTAGGAAAATGTTTGAGATTTCTCATCCTACTAGTGCCAAATTATCAGCACTGTATGAAAGAGGAGATCAAGTTCTGGCGAGCCTTGTAAGAAGGCTCTTTCATTTGCAAGTAATTGATTGATCTCTGGCCTTTCAGAGAGTTTCTGTTTAGCCATCTTCTTTCACTTCTTGAAAATGTGGTTTGTATAGATGGGTCAAGTTTTCATTCTTCTGAAACACTTAAGAGGCAATTCTGTAAGATATGAGAAACACTACTTCAAGAAAATTGGCTGTCGTAGTATCTCTGCATTTAGATGATCAAATAAATGTGATTAAATATACAGAGGCTGAAAATCCATAGATTTATAGGCCTATATATTTTGTGCTGATAACGCATCTGAGTTTGTGTTTCAGCTTATTTCTTCGTCTTTCCTTATTCTGATTCCTAAAAGGTTGCCCAGCTGCTTTTTATGGAAAAAACTGTGCCCATGTTTGTCAGTGTCAGAACGGAGCGGACTGTGACCACATCACTGGGCAGTGCACGTGCAGGACTGGATTTACAGGCAAACAATGTGAGCAAAGTAAGTAGCACCATGACTGCATTTTTCTATTTCTCCGGGGGGTGGGGCTGTATTTCAGAATTCTTTGCAAAAATAGGCTCTTAAATGAGGTGTTGAGGTCAGCAAGACAGTAACCCCAGGCACCTTATATAAACCATGAGGAGAAGAAGGCATCTCTGGAAAGCTGGACAGTCTGTTTACACATAAAGAAATATGGTGAATCCTCTGCATGTTAGGTCTTTCCATTCCCAGCCTAAAGTTAGGTGAGATAAAAGCAAGTCACTGCGCTCAGCGCTGACTGGATGTAGCCTTCCCGAACAACTTGTACCTAATGAATAGAAAAACACAAGCTGCATCACGCCTTGCTAACGTCGGTGAGAGCAGCAGCATCAAGTTTCCCCAGGCACGAAGGAAGACAGAAGGGTTAAAAGAAAGAAGTCCTTTCTGCTCTCTGCCTTCCGAGGAATATTGCAGCTTTCTTGCATAAGTTGTTACGCTATAGATGTGGACCAAATAAAGATTCATCTTTACAATGAAAACAGATCAAGGAAAAAAAAGCTGCTTGCCATTTTTGGAAGCATCTGTGTTTAACTTGAGTAGTGAGCAAGTGTTAAACAATGAACTTCAATTACCTTGCAAGGGTGCTGGCATATCTTACTGTAATTGTTGTCAATGCCTTGCTGGCATATTTAGCACGCCGTGCCAAATGGCTTCTTTTAAGAACAAAGAATTAGGGTAGTGGAAACTGTATGTGCTGTAGTTGAATAATTACTTGTTTGTCCGGTATAGTAAATCAAAAGAAAATTCTCACACACTTACTGGGATTCTACATGCAGGGTGAAATCCATCTCACCTTACCAAGGCATTAATTCCACAGGGTTTCATTCCTTTTTTTGGCAGTAAGGTGATACAGTAACATTCCTGCTAGATTTGCCAGTGAAAGCTTCTTAACTGTAGCTTAGTACATGGATCTTTATGAAAGTATTTGTACGTGTTAACTAAATTCATGAACATCTTTTCTTTTTGCACATACTTGCATTCAGCAAAGCATGTATCTCAGGACCAAATTCGCATGCTCCTGTGGGGATTACATATGGCACCACTGTAACTCTGTAAGCGGCCAACTTACTGTGAATTTGTATGCACCCCTACTGCAACCATAAATAAAATAGGAAACTAAAAAGTTCCATAGTAGAACTGCATTATAGCAGATTTTATACAAAAAGCTATGTTCATAATTTGACCTCCGTACAAAGCCTGATGCTTTCTTTTCTATCCAAACTACGAATGCGCTTATTTGTTTTTCTACTATTTAATCTAAAAGTATCTCTTCATTAAGACTCCCTCCTTCTCAAAATCCTGCTGAATGGGCAGTCCCACTGCATTGCAGATGAAATGCCTAAATGCAGACATCGTTTCTGTGGTGCAGTCCAAAAATTTAGGCCTTATTCATTTTAAGTAGGCTACAGGTTAATATCAGAATGAGCATTAATTGCAATAATTTTATTTTTCCTTGTTTGGGGACCTGCAGATGAAAGAAAGAGATACAACTTTAATACACACTGCAAATCATTATGCAGATACTGGCTACTGTTCATTACTTAATATTAAATTTTGGCTACTAGAAGTTACTTAGAGACTGACATTGGGAAGGTATCGTCATGCGATGCAAAACATTTGCAGTGACACACAAGAAGTCACATGCTACAACAAACAATATGTGTTTGAAAGAATCATAGCAAGCGTGCGTGCGTTCAATAATGTGTCCTCTCCATAGAAGTAAGTAGGATGTGACAGAAGCTGTTTCCTTCAATTTATTATTGAATAGTGCCTCAGGAAGTTTAGTAAGCTCCCTACAGATTTATTGTAATAGCCCATCATGGTAATTGTATGAATGAATTTCTCAGCTGGACATTCAATCATTTTGTCTTTGATAGAAATACAAAGAAAGGGTAGAAATTCCTTCTGTATTAGGAGTCATAATACAGAAGCAGAGCAAATCAAACCATTTAGGTGATCAATTCTGTAATTCCACCTACAATGTTATATTCATCTTCTAGCACTAGGAGGGATAAGTATGAAAGCATGTGGAATTTGTTTGGTAAAAGTCTATTGTAAAGACTTTTTACGTATAAGGGGACATTAAAACTTTTCTTTGCAACTACCCCCATGAAAAAAAATAGGCAGAGTTGGTGGACAATGCTGTGCTCTTTCAAGATGTTGTCTACAGCTTCTGAGCTCGTACCCTGTTAAATTCTGTACACTTGTAATATATATCAAGCCTTTTAAAGCCGCTACGTATTATTGGTTTCATCCTTGTGAAGTCTTGTATGACTTTTCCAGAAAGTTACAGCTCAGTAATACCCCAAATTGTACATGAAATACATTTATCTCCTGCCTTAAAATAATAATAAACTAACACTCAGGTGCTATCCTAGAGAAACACAAACCGGGGAGACTTTTCTACTGAATTTTCCATGGCAAGCATTTCACCCATTCCTGAAAAAAGTAGAATTCCTTCCAGTCTTTTTCTTTGGCTTCCCAGAGTGCTCACCAGGAACATTCGGTTACGGTTGCAAACAGCTATGTGAATGCATGAATAATGCCACGTGTGACCACGTCACAGGTACTTGCTACTGCAGTCCAGGCTTCAAAGGAATCCGATGTGATCAAGGTACAGTGAAATTCTATCTGTAAAATATCTATATCTCTGTCTCTCTCTTTCGCTCTCTCCCCCTCCAATGATGTACTTGCTTAAAAAAAATAGTGTTTCGAAAATGAAATGCACGATTCGATTTACAGTGTGTTATGAATTACTTTTAACAGCGGCTCTTATGATGGAAGAATTAAACCCCTATACTAAAATTAGCCCTGCTCTTGGATCAGAGAGGCACTCAGTGGGAGCAATCATTGGAATTATTATTCTCCTTCTAATTATTATGGTCTTGCTGGCACTGTTTGTGTGGTATCGACGGAAACAGAAGGAGAAGGGCCATGACATGCCAAGTGTATCTTATACTCCAGCCATGAGGATGACTAATACAGATTACTCACTTTCTGGTAAGGGTCTTTTTATGTTAATCAAATATAGACTCGTATTCCTGTATGTTGGGGAAATCCAAGCTTCTGTGATGTATAACATGCGTTATTGAGCCTCAAAAGTAATGACACTTCTGTTCTTCCCCCGAATACCATGATCTTTTAACACTTAACAGGGACAGGAAAGCAAATACAACTTAAAACTGATTTAAGCTGCTTTATATATGAAAGTTTACTTAACATGATACAAGATATACCTAGGCAAGAAATATGCTGCATGGAATACATCAACTCCATTTTTTTCAATCGGCTGCATTCCTGTTGCAGTGCAGAGAAGTTTTCCCTTTGTGAAACCTTCAGAAGACAACTTTTTTTTGCTTGAGGAATGGGATTGACTGGGTCAATCATAAGGTTTTAATTTTGTCTACGTTGTAGTTTGTGATTTGAGGCACCCTATTCGTTGACACTTTCTTCTGTGTGCAGACCAATCCCCATCGTCTAGACAGCTGCTCTGAATTTTCTTCACAAGAGCTGATGAAAGCAGGAGAAAGGAAGAGGAAGGCTCTTTAAGATCAAAAAAAAGTCATACTGAGATCACATTTCTTGCTTCTTTCTATCTTCTGCTACTGCTATGGAGGACAGCTTTTCTTGACAGATTGGCTAAACTTTGGAGGATGTGATCTCCTTTTTAACGCTGTCATTCTTCTTCTTTCCTCTGTGGCCAATATCAGGTAGGATGCCAGACAGGACATGGCTTTACTTCCTTCTTGTTTCCTCCGATCTGTCTCTAGTGGGGATCTCCTCGGGGTTCGCTGTCCTCTGACTGCACTTCTTTTTTTCACTTCCCTTTAAATGGCTGAAACTGTTAAGTCCAAGTAAATACAACCTCCTGAAACAGGCAGAGGTTGGCCTAGCAGCTCTGCTTTCCCAGTCCTGCATTGCCTTTTTCTTTCTGCTTTCTAGTCTAAATGCACAAAGCCCAGCCCCTTGTTCTGGTTCTGACTTGGCTTCTGTGCTGTCTCGGGGTGGCACGGCTGGAAGCTTCGTTCTGGACTTCCCTGCCCAGGATGCACCTGGAAGGAGCCTCTCCCACCGAGCCAACGATATTAGTGCCTGGCTACAGCTGGGACTTAATGGAGGAGCTTCTGTCATGGCATCATGACTTCAGCCCTCATATGCAATGCAATGGTCCTCGTATCAGAGTTTCCTGCAACGGCATATCACACATCGGGGGCTGTCTGCTGAACACCATTGCCTAAACTCATACTTAGACCACTCAGGCCTATACTAGAGCATTCCTTCTTCTGAGAGCTAGAAGATGGGGAAAAAAAATCAGCCTTGGACTTCCTCCCATTGCCTCTTATTTTTGAATTTTAGCTTTGCAGGCTCTTGGTTAAGCTGCCCATTTGGGTAAGAAATGTATGAAAGTGTTGCCAGAGAGGGCTCATCTGATCCTTGGCTAGTTGCCAGCACAATTTGGCCTGAAATCTGTCATTTCAACATCATTTGAAGAGCCAGGACATGAACATGCAAAAGACAACTGTGGCACATCTCAGCAGCAGCGAGGCTCCGAGTTCTGAGAGAGCAGATCACAGCTGCTGGCATGGCAAAATGTTCTGAACTTTTCAGCTATCCGTTCCTTTCACATTGGCACTTTATCCATTTATTTGCAAAGGCTGCTACACCTCATTTATTTATGTGCTTTTCTAGTTAATGTATGTGTAACTCAGCATGCTTAAGAGGCACAACTTACAAAATTCAAAATAAGGAGAGGAATATTGCTGAGGTTGGGAGTTCCTGACTGGAGTACTTGAGCTTCTCCTTTCAGACAAGGGAACAAAAATCCCTCGGTTGTTTTTTCTCCATATTTTACCATGAATGGGGACTTCCCAATCGACCTGATGGTATCCCAGTCTGACACTCTGCAAGAAGTCCGAAAAAAGGCTAACGCTGAGAAAGGATACTCTCGTCCTTTGAAGTTAACATAGACAGAAGACTTTCCTCCTCAGACACAGAGAAAAAGCCATTACGTTTGAAGATGTTGGTAGCCCAGGACTGTCCTTGCAGGTTATGCCTTTGTGGGCATCCCTATACAATGTTCTTCACATTCCTTTTGGGTGCAGCCACCTATCCCAGAGCTCCTGGTGCCACATGATACTTAAGTACCTGAGGAAAAAAATATTTGGGGGATGGCTGAATCCCTGGATACATCATAAATATCTGAGGGATCACATCCTTCAGCTGCACTGAACCTGGCATCTCTTCTGGTCCTTGGGCAATGGCAGTGAATTTAATTCCTGCCTTTGTGGCATTGCTGCTCTGTGTCAGCTCAGTTTGTAAAAAACCTGAAGTGCCAGGTCCTTGCAATCCCGAACAGCACCAGGTCAGTGGTGTTGTATGGGCTTCTCTAGAAAGAAATTGGATAATGTTTCCTTCCTGTTCATCTCAGTCAGTGATGGGGATGCAAAGACTGGGCCTTTTCTTTCTTCTTTCTTTGTGCAGTCCTCGTAGCAATCTAGATTTTATCACTCAGGAAGCTGCAGCTGAGTGGGGTCAGCCATCTCTTTCTGGAGGTCACAAGAACAGTTTTCTTCCTGCCTCCCCCTTGAAAAACTCTGCTATCTGAGCTTGCAGAGGAAGACTAAGAAGTTAGAAATCACACTGCTCCATCTTCATCGCATTATAAATTGTCTGCAGGTATCAGCATTGTTTCGAGTTTGGTCTTTGTTTTAGAAGGGCATTTACAAATTCTGGACAAGGGCTCCTGAAAGCTCCCTGCCAAATTCTGACTGTCCTCCAGTACATTCTCCTATTGAAACTTTCTACCCGTCAGTAACCTTCCCAGCTTTGGCCTTACCAATGCTCTTTTCAGCCTTTCGCTTCCATAGAGCAGAAAGACAATAAAAGGTGCTGACGTGCATCTTCCCCAGCAGAAAATGGGGAGATGGATACTGAGACAAGGTCACAGGTAGACATAGAGACTCATAGCATGGCTGGATGGCAAGAACAACACGTGTGCATATGAGTGTGTGTGTGCAGTTGTGCATTGCAGAGGATGCTGAAGGACGGTAGCAGTATTACGTAGAGGTAACAGGGATTTCAACCTTCACCTGGAGTTTTGTATGTGGATTAAGGGCAGAATACTCTGCAGATGTACTTGTGCAGTTAGTATAATCCACACAAACTCATGGATTTCAGCAGGAATTTCACCTGAACGATGACTGCGGTATCCAGCCCTATATGGGTCGTAACATTATGGCTAACCTGAATCACCACTGTTGTTATTATGCTTGTTTACTCTTGTTAGGGTAGTGTTGTCTCTGAATAGAGTCACATATGCAGCTCCCTAGCTCCTGGAGGCAGTAATTTCTTCCAGCACATTGATTTATTTCTGGAGGATGTTTTTAGTCTTTACATCTTTAGCTCTTCTGATGCTGATAATCCATGCATATGTGTGAGAGAGATTATAAAGAAGGGGAACCCCCTGGGCAGCCCTTAGACTCTTTTGGATTTCTGGATGAAGGATGTGGCAGCAAAACACACATTCTGCCCAGCAGCCAGTGGGAAAGAAAACCACCCATGCTGGGAGAGCTTAACCACAGCACATGGACCTGAGAGCAGACTTTCCCAAATAAGCCTGAAATCAAAATGGTGCTCCCCAGCGTGAGAACGGTACATTGCATCCAAGAAAGGATTTTAAAGTGCAGGTTGTTTAATTCAAGGAGATGGGGACAGAAGGGAAAACTATAGCGCTGCAGAGCAGCAGAGATTTCTTTTCAGGAGTTTCACAAAGACTTGGTTATGGGCTGAAGTGGTGCTTGAGGTCTCATCGAGGTCTTAAGGAACTTTCTGATACGGGCGAATCCTATGCTGAGAGCCAAAACCTAAGCAAAGCTCGATACAAATAGAGTGTCATGGATCCTGCAGCCTAGGTAAGACGTGTACAGAAATGATCCTGCAGATGATGTGTAGTAGGAGGTGGCAGAGTGAACCCTCCTGCTTGGAGTCTTCATCCACCCACTGCATACAGGGTGGTGAAGATCCACACAAAAAGAAGAAGAAAACAGTTCCATTTTGTAGCTTGAGATATCTGGGTTTGTATTTACTGCAGAGCGCTTGCTTACTCCCTTTTTTCATGGTTGGCCTTGTGCCCAGTTTCCACGCTACACTGTCCTGCTGCCGCTGCAGGATGGGGACCAAGGCTCTTTGTGTCACCTCACAGCCCTGGCTCGGAGCAGAAGCTTGGTCTTTCAAGTGATAGAGCATTCTGGCCTTCATCCAGACCTCATGGGTCTTCACTGGAGCTCAGCCTCAGGCTTGAGGGGCTCCCAGCAGGACTCTGCCATCATGGATCCCCTCACAGGACTGATCTCCGCGTGTTAACGTTAATGTAACCTTTGGCGGTTTTTTGGTTTGTTTTAATTTAAATCATTCCCTTTTTTTCTAGCCATTTAAGTCTTTGCTTACTGTTCAGAGCAGCATAAAATTCTCATCCTCGGGTAGAGAGGGTTTTTTGTGTTTGTTTTTTTTTTTTTTAACTGGGATAGCATTAGATTTGAATTTGATGTATGGAAATACATCCAGGAGTTATAAGAGCTTCATGAATAAATGTGTAGAAAATGGACTGTGCTATCAAGGTAAATCAGCCTGGGTGGGTACTTAAGTATCGACCAAATGGAACTGTGTAGAAAGAGTAATTCTGAGTATATCATGCTGCATGCAGTGAAGGAAGAAAAGATTTTTGGTGATGCAGAATTGTGTGCGAGCTCAGATTCATTAATTCAGCACTGTGCTGAGTAGTAGGGCAGACTGGTAGACTTTTCCTTCAGCTCATTTCAGGTGCACGAAACAAGCTACGGCCAGATAAGCTGGGTGTGAACTCGTAACGTGTCGGCTGGCTCACAGTAACCCTCGGTACGTGCCCTCTTATCTTGCAGCAAAGGCAGCGGACCGTGCCGCTTTTCCTTGGAGCTGGTCCTTCTTGCCCGCAGCTGAGCGAGGGCGTGACAGATAAGGAAGGGGGGAGGCAGAGCTGAGAGCTGGTGTGACTCAGCCATCAACACTCACCTACAAAGCAGAAGGACATGGATTCAAGTGTCTATATTTAACTGGGACCGCAGGGTGTGAGAAGGGTGGATGAGCTCTGCTCCCCTGGTGAGCTGCCAGTCCCTCGTTAGCAGGTTCAAGGCTGTATGTGAGCAGCTGTGTTTGTGATGGGCATACACTGATCGCGATGTTTGGGTTCCAGCCCCAGTTCTCATTTGCAGACCCCAAGAGATATCTGTTTCTTGTTAATTCTATTGCAAATATCACAGAGTTAGAGTTAGGGGAGATGGCAAAGTCCTGGCAGCCTGTCTGCTGTGTTGGGCAGTGGCTGGCTGAAAGAACTTAAATGCAAAGACTTTAGTTCTGGAATCACATCCTGATCTGAGATACTTTGTTAGTAATAACCTCGGAAAATAGCGAGAGCTAAAAGGCTCTGCACTTGCGACAAAATAGAGCTGACCTCAAAAATCGCTCTGCGTGTTTCAGCAGAAAATAAATGCTCGGTCAGATATGCACGTGCGTGTGCAGTTTCCTCTCTCAGCTGTGTGCCACAGCACTTATGTAATAGACACCCTGCAGATAAAACCACTTATTTGAAACAGAATATTTTGCAGTAAATTAAGCTAAATCTAGATCTCCACAAGATGTCAGCAAAGCAAAGTGCATGTTCACAGGAATGCAAACGCAGAGGGCCAGGAGAGATGGCTGATGGTGACCGGGTACCCCCCTCCCGCAGACAGTGCCAGCCAGGTCCGTGTCCTTCCTCACCCATCTGCTGCCAACCTTCATTAAAGATCGACGGTGATGGGGACAAGCAGCCACCCCAGCACTTCATTACCCTTTCCATGTGAAGGTGTTTCCTATAACTAACCTTTCTGCCTGCAATTTAAGCCCATGGTTTATTAAAACTAACTCATTCATTTACTTCTTACAGGGCTTGGCTGGTTAAATGTTACTGCTTAAGTTTAAATTTTTCATCCTTTCTTCTGATGGTACTTTGAAATATTTACCAATTTGTTATTAAGCTGGAACCAGATTGGGATTGATGTTTTCATTAGAACTGCCAGTATAAATATGATGCCTTTCTTGGTAAATGATTTTGTTTGGTAAATATGTTCATAAGTTAAAGTGAGGAAATAGATAAAATGTCTTTAAACATAACAATGTGACTGCCCAGGTTTGCCTTCCAGTGCTGCAGCCTTCTTTTTTTCTAAGCCTTTGCACGAGAAGTTATGTCAAATATTTCGGACTCCTTGGTACGGATATAGCACCTTGATTTCTAACGTTAACTACCCTTTTTGTAACAAAAAAGAGTTTTAATTAAATGTTGCATAACTACGAGGGTTATTCTCATCAGTAGCTCTTACACGTGTTTCGACTAAGGAAGAAGCTGGGTTGCAGACCATGCATTTCCTGAGTTTTGCATTTCTGCCCTTACCTGCAAAGCAGCTGGACTGGCAGGAATTACTTTTTTAAGATCTTCAAAAAGATAACACTGTATTAATTAAATAATTTGCTTTCTTATCTTATACTTCATGCTAGTAGTCAAGAGCTTCACACCATGATAACGCAGGATAGATTTTATCTGGAGATGTTTTATAACACCCAGTACTCTAACAGCAAGTTTTCTAAACTAGGTCGTCTCTCGCATGTTTTCAGTTTCTTAAGAATCGTTATGGCTTCCGAAGTATTTTGATGACTTGTTTTCTTCCCAGATATATGTCAAGGTAGCAGCAGTGTACATTGTTTTTCCAATCCAAGCTACCACACTCTCTCATGTGGTGTGACTTCACGCTTCTTTACCAGTAATCTGGATGGAAACAGCTCCAGTAAGGTAGATATTATCCCACCCCACTGTAGCAATGTTCTTATCAGTTCAAGGAAATCAACCAAAGCAATGCCTGTTGTATCCCGTTGTCTGCCAGCATTATGTAAAAATCCAGGGTAGCAGTTCCTGCCATCGTAGCTCTAACAGACACAAAAAGTTCTGCTTTCCCCTGTGTGTGTCCTCGTAATCTCTGTGCGTGGTAACTGGAGTTTCAGCACATGCCCGTCTGGGTGAATAAGCCTCGGTGTCTTAGCAACTATAAGGTATGTTTGCTTCTCAGAAAAGATAAATAACTAGATAATTGTAATTACCCATTAATATAACAAAAGTAAGTCAATGAAGCATTAAGTCAGTAATCTAACTTTGCTCATTGTTTCCCAGATCAGTAGACACACAAATTTCCTGCTGACAGAGACAAGCAGGTAGATGCAAGAAGGTATCTAGGGTGCTTCTGAGCACTGTTCTCGTCCAGGGCCATTCTGAGAGCTCTGCTGTTACTTATGGCTCTCCAGCAGAGCTGTTCAGACTGTATTGCTTGAACATCCAGGAGTACCTTACTTATCACATGTTGCTATTGATTCCCTAGGACCATTCATGGACTACACTATTACTCAATTCACCACTTCAGCAATAGATTTAGCTATGGTAAATGGTGAGACAGCTCTTCCTTTAGAGCCTTAATAAGCCAAGGAGGGGCAAAAGGTAGAGAGCAGAGAAAAAGGAAATGCAACTGATTTCATCAGGGTTGTCAGCTTTAAAAATGATGGTACTTGCAGGCTGTGTCATCTCAATCCAAATGTAGCTCTGCTAACTGGAAAGCCATGAGAACAAGATTAATGAAAAAGGGACACTATTCTACAAGACAGGGTATGCAAAAGTATTTCTACATGTGCTCCTGTAAGTCATTTCTTGGTTATTAAAAGAAAATCTCATTAAAATGTAATAAAAAGGCTGGCTCCAGAGATTTCTCAGAGAAAAGTTTAGACAGATGTGTAAATATGTTTTCTGATGTAGATATCCCTTTGCATCATGCATTTTTGCTCCCCAAATTGGAAGTGCAAATGCTCATAATGTCAAATTTAGGATGAACACCACGAGTGTGGGTCTGGACCACTAATCCCGTTGCAGTTATTTAAATGAATTCAGAAAATGTCAAAGCAAGCACCTATCCTGATTTCCCAGCCTGCAGTGTCATCTTGTCACAGAGCTACTTCAAATATTAAGCTGCCGAAAAGGTTTAAAACCCAAGTGATACATTCGGACTAGCCTGGAAGCTGCTTGCCTTCCTGTAGTACTGACTATCAGTAGTCGGTCAGCAGGTTGTCTTGATATTTAAAAAAGAAAAACCAATGGATCTGGTTTTTTTAGGGCACTTATCAAAATATATGGCCTGACTTTTCCTTTAGATGTCCCCCCATCCTACTTATTCATGAGAATGCTTTGCAGTACTGAATAGCTGAGGATGGCCAAAAATACGCTTCTTCTGCCTATGCAGTTCTCCAGCCAAGTAAGACAAAAGAGCATATAAAGCCCCTAATGGCTGCCTTAACGAGTTTCATTTCCAAATCAGTTTGTCTGGTGCCATTCCCACTTTCTGCAGGGAAATGTGCACAAGTTGTACTTGGAGGATTCATTTCTTTATCGTGCCAGCTGGGGTCACAAAGGAACCAGTGCAGATGCAAAATGAAAAAAAAATGGCAGAGGAATCTCTGAACTGCTGAGCCAGAGCCCTGGATGTATTATCCTCCCTGCGCTCAGAGGAGGTCATGCCTTGAGGCAGTGGACTGGAGCCATTCCTCTATCAATTCTTTCAGAGAGACAGCTTGGGCAAAGGTACAAAATGACAGCAACAGGGAGATGCAGCCCCGCTCCAGTTTGAGAAGGGTTCCTCTCTTGTGTGCTCCCCTGCCCCTCTTGTCCTCTCCTCTCTTTCTGTGTCTTATTTTGCCTTTTCTCCCCTCTTCCCATGGTGTTCTCTCCACTCTATTATCTGCTTTTTCTCAGATCCATTTTCCTATTCTCTTTTCTCACCCAACTATACACATATTTTTTCTGTTTTTCCTCCTGCTCTCTCTGCTTTCCTCTCCCAGCCCTGCACCAGCTCAGCAAGCATCAGTCTGGCTGCAGGGCACCGAGCTCAGCTGCCCTGCGCTGCTGACTGCATTTACTAACCCTGCTGCTCTTATCAGTGTACTCAGCGGGTACTTCACTAGGGAAGCAAGGTGAGCAGGGATGGCTGATAGCAGAAACTAAAAGGCCCAGCATTGCACTGAGGACCGCAGTTTGTGAGACACGTCTGTCTTCATAGGAAGAGAGCAGTGCCAAGGATTCTCGCATCTCTTCTAGGACCAGAGGGAAGGTATCTCACCTCCTCGTTTCCCCTCTGCCAGACAGACATTTGGCCACTGCTCAGGACCCTACGCATGTCCTGAAGGTAGAAACTTTGAAGTTGCTGAGAGACAAGTATGAGTGGAGGCATTAAAATCCTCCTGGTGTATACAGGACTGGTTAGTTGTGCTAGTGGAGCGCTCAGACTGGAACACATGCAGGCAAAAGCAAGTGGGAAGATAAGGGGGAGCGTATGAGAAGAGACTAAAAAAAGGCTTGGCTTCTTTTATCTAGCAAAATGAATGCTGAGAGGGAGTATGATTGCCATCTATAAATACAACGGGGTAAACACTAGGAGGGAGAAGAGCTGTTTAAGTTAGATGACAGAGCTGGCACAAGAACAAATGAGGATGAACTGGCCATGAATGCATCGAGGCTGGAAGTTAGATTTCTAACGTCAGATCAATGAGATTTTGGAATAGCTTCCCAGTAAGACTAATGGGACAAAGAAATCTGATTATTGTTAAAATGGAGCTTGATCAGCTATCTAAGTGATTACATGCCTGGGTGTTTGCAGCAGAAGGCAGCTGGACTCCGGGATTCAGTGATCAAAGCCCTTCCAGTCCTGTGTCCCTAGAGCCTGCTCCGGCTGCCAGCAGGAGTTGGTAGCGCTGAGCTGTGTCTGTGCAAGGTCCAGGAGAATGGCTCTGCAGCTCTGGGGCGAAGGGGGAAGCGGCTCCTGCAGCTCAATGCAAGTTTTTAACCACCAGCACCTTGCTCCAAGGAAATGCTCTTCCCATGTGAGTGAACTTGCAAAGTCAGCTCGGCTGAGATGCTGGCCCCGTTGAAGTCAGTAGATACTTTACTATTACTTTAAGCAAAGCCAAAATTTTACCTTTTCCTATTGGCTCCTACAAGTAGGTTTGACCTTTACTCTTACGACATGTGCAGCAGCAAATGATAATGATGCTACAAGTTACCAAGGAGTATCGTACATGAACTCAAGTGAAATTGCGCCGCAGAATTACTGCACCTAAATTTTCCAAAGTAGATAAATACAGACTTACCTCCATACCCGTGTCTTCACATCAGGGCTCTCATTGCTTGAGTTAGAGACCAGATTTTCAAACGCTGAAGGCCTATTTCACCCAGAGGGCATTCGGTGGGACCATTCACAGAACCACTCTCAGTGCTTCGATACCAGCTGTATATTTGAGTTTTTGAATTGCGCATGAATGCAGGAATATACGTCCCTTTTACAGAAGGCTGCAAAAGTGTGAAAAACACCCTGTATAAAGCATGAGGCTGCCGCACTGGTATGTCATGAGCAAATGGACCTCACCTTGCTCTTTTGCAGAGCTCTTAATTCCACCCTCACTCCCTACCAAAGGAGAACAGCATCGCAGATAGAGCCCAGGTATTGCTGGTTTCTACAGACATCATAAAAATCAATTGCAATTAGATGTCCTGAATTTTTAAAGCCAGCAGATTCACATCTATTAAAGGAAGTTCTAAATTCTACCAAAGACTTCACATAAAATTAGAAGCTGCAAAACAGATGTCACTGGAAATAGTCTGACTGGATGTCACCCAGCTAATAAAAAGGAATTCAACCACAGAAAGCATCATTAAAGTAGCTTTGACTAAAACTTGCCCAAGAAAAAGGAAGACTGCAAATACAGAATCGCTGCAGAGTGTTCAGGATGGCCATCTAAAACTGAGAAACATGGGCTTGGACCACGGAAACCTGAAGTCAGTAGTCAGAGAAGTTAATGGCAAAACTCTTACCAATTGGTGTCTTGGAGGATAAAGGTATGATGGAGTTCCTGCCAGCACTTATTTGCCTGATCACCATGGGCTTCTTAGAAAACCTGAGCATTGACAAATGGCACGCTGGTGATCAACTTGCCACTGTGATCTATCCAGCTATTTCAGATGATGACTTCTCTTTACTTATGCTAGTATCTCACTGATCTTAAAGGAAAAGTTGCCAGATAAGAGGTAGATTTAACCAAATTGCTAAAATTATAAGCTAGGATTTTTAGTGGATAAATTTACTATAAAGTATTTTTTCCTCCAGAGGAACAATTTTGAAGTTGAAGTATCTTCTATCTTAAAAAAAAAAGGTTAACAAATTATAGTGTGTTAAGAAATGATAGTAGTACAAAGAGACAGCTATAATCACATTTCTTCGTAATTACTGCATTCTGAAAAACTTAGAAATGTCCCCAAATCATTTCATTAAAAAAAATCAATTCTAGCCCATAGCTCTTCATGCCAAATTTTAGGTTTGTGAGCTGATTTATAAATCCCGCAAAAACACATCTTTTAATAGAAACTCAAAGACTTTAATAAATGTGCTCTAAGAGGTGCAGCTGGATTGAAAATCAGCGTTCGTGTTACTGCTGCAAGTTTTGAAATGAAGAAGTAAGCCGTGGGCTCCACTGATGAAAGCTGACAGTGCCGTTAGTGGGCTGCGCTGATTTACACTCTTGGCCGAGCGTAAGGCCAAGAACGTCGGCTTTCTTCCTCTGTGACCACATTACAAACCGATCTGCTTTTCATCGCCTTGCCTTGCCTTGTTTGCTCTGCCTGCCCCATCCATCCATGCCGTGTATCTGCTGTCGGTGTTTATGTTCCCAGTTTGGGGGGAGTACAAGGAGCTGCTGAATGATAAAGAAATGACTCCTGTGTTGTCAACTGGGAGACGCCAGATGCACAGCCCGTGCCAGGAGCAAGGATGTGCAGTCACAGCCACTGCTCTCGGGCAATGATTGCTCTAGAAATATTGCAGGCAACCAGCTTTATCAACTTTCTCTCTGCTCTGGGCATGTCCTTGAGGAGAGTGGCTGGTGCAAAGGTGCCTAATGAGCTGATGACACACGTTACCTTGGTGGGGATATATAGACAGAAAATGAGAAGGAACAGGACAAGGCACTAGATATAGCCATCACTGCGCTGCTGGTGCTGTCTGATGTGAGATTCATGGACTGTGGGGCCACAAGGGACCGTTGCGATCATCTGGCTTCACTTCCCGCACAGCGCAGGGCACAGAACCGCTCTGAATTAATGCCTCTTCCAAGGTCAGTGCTGGTGGCTCAGCAGCAGGATCTCTTTCAGCCAGAGCCTGGCTTTCAGATGGATTTGAAATGGGCTCCTTTCGGTGTGCTGGTGTTAATCTTTGTCTGTGCGTGTGCCTGTGTGTATAGTTTTAAATATATATATATGTGTGTGTGTGTATATATATATACACATCTGTGTGTGTGTGTGTGGTCGGTGTATTTGCGCTATTTGTGTGTCCTGAATCTTTCTTCCAGGCTGGAGTTCAGCCCATTTGGAGCACAGTTACATGCTTTGGGAATGATGAAACCTATTTGTGTAAAAGCTTCAGCTGAACAGCTCTAAAAATACTGTGCAGTTGTTTGTAGAAAGACCCAACGTTTTGTGTGCGTGCACGTGTGTGTGTGCGTGCATGGCCTTTTCTATCTGTGCTGTCTCCCGTGTCTCTGTGCAGTGCTCACACTGTGGTTTCTCCTGTGTCTGTTTAAGCCAGGGCAGATTACATTTGGTGTAAAAACATGAGACAACTTTCTGCATCCTGAATCAATGGAGTTCAATCAGCGGGATTCAGTCAACGAGGGCAAGGTTTTGCCTCTGGTTGTTACAAATCTTCACCCAAATGAAACGCAGTTTCTGCGATCAGACAAAAGCTTCTAAATGTCAATGTGCAGTTTGTAATATATAGCGTAGTTGTCCTAAATGTGGTACTGCTGGTAGAGAGGAGTATTTCTCTCTACTAAGAGAGGAGATGCTTTCCCTAGGGATAAGGGAGAGGCTGCAGAGCTCTGCAGCTTTATCCTCAGTGACCCAGCTTTGGGGAAGATTGCAGAAGAACGACTGGCGGGGAGGATCCTGCTGGTCCCCATTGCCCTATTTATAGAGGAACTTCTGCCAGAGGAGATTTCCTGACCCTAAGCCCTCCCCAGTGTGGTCACTACCTAAACCAAGGGGCAGAGGAGCCGCATGGCTGCCCAGCCCCATGCCCTCCTCCCCTCTCTTGGTCCAGCTGTATGTATCCCTCTCTTTCCTGCTGTATTTCTCCACCTCCCATGACATGGTTGTTCCTTGCAGGTCATGGTGTGCTCCTTGCAGCAGACTCAACTGGATAAACCACTTTGCCTGGTGACTGCCCTGCCCCTGAGATTGTGTCCATGTTACATGGCGCAGAGCGGCGTGCCCAGCTGCTACACGGGACAGCCCTTTTATCGCTCCCCATCCGGCTGTATTTCCTTTAAGGAAATCTCCGCAAAACAGGGTTTGGGCCATCGTGTCCCTTTGCACAGTACCCCGCGCAGTGCACCTCACCCTTCGCTGGGCTCCTGGGCTGGTAGCACAACGTAAAGGTATTTGTGACCATGCCCTCAGGGGACGCGTGGGACTATGTGTCCCGAGAGAAGCCCTCAGGTGGCACTGTCAGGTACTTCTAGGAGTCTTGGGGGACTCTGGGCTTCCTGCAAAGCCGTCCTCCGTGTCCAGGGACAGCGGGTGCTCTGCAGGCACAGGGACAATGCGAGACTGCAGCACCCTGAATTGGGGTGGCTGTGGCACTGAGGGCTGTTAACAGGACTGTGAAGGTGGGTGAAAATACCTTTGGGGTGCGGCTGTAGGTGCTGGGTACCAGCTGGGATTTTATATCCCAATAGACTTCAACACATCAGTAGGGTTTTTTTTTGTTCCAGGTCTTAAAACCCATTATGAAAGCTAAGCAAAAATTAATGAGAGATCAGGAAAAATGAAATGTTGTGGTAATTTTGAATACTTTGTTTCAATTTTAACCTCCCTTATTGTTAAGCATTTTCTTGTAAATACACTAAAATACAAGAGCTGAACCCTCCGAAACAGAGGCAGGAGGCTTTCCAGTTTGGAAGCAGACATGGGAGAGCAACGATGGCTTCATAACTTTTAATTTTTCAGAAACGGGATTGGGGTTTGCTCTTGAACCGACACTTCCTCAGGACCAGCTGTACTTTCAGCAGGTGTGGCTTTCCAGGGAAAAACGTCAAGGTGGAAAACTCAGCAGCTTTAGCAACTACAGCGATTCCCAGACTCTCCTTGCTGGGACTCACCTGATCACCATACGCTTTGTAGAGCCACTTTTGCTGTGGTGCCCCAGCCTAGCGGAGCCATGCACCCCCAAAACGGCAGCCCCTCTCCTTTTGCTGACCGCCATAAGAGATGCTCCAGGTCCCCAAAATCCCCATCCCTCAGGCAGACGCTGCGCTTGCCTCTTGACGTTGTGCGTAAGCATTACCTAGCTCAAGTGAGCTACAAATGGCAGAAAAATCAAGAGCATATTGACACGTGTGCTTAGTACAATAGCAGCCTTCTCCAGATGGCACCACCCCGGCGGCGCAGGCTGTGCCCGTCCGCCCCTCTCCAGCCGCGCTGGCACAGGAGCCGGCTGCGCCCTGGGCACACGGAGGGTCCCAGCTGCCGCGCTGCGAGAGGTGTTTTTCCAACAGTAGCATCTGGATGGCAGCCCTGGACTCCTCTCCGCTTTTGCTGGCAGATCTGCACGGGGCTCTATGCTGCGTTATTGCCAATGTTATTTTCCTTGAATTGAGAGAAATCTTGTAGCGTTACATCTCTTTTAACCAAATACACAGATGTATTAGCACATCCCCTTCGTTCCAAACAGCTCCTGTCTGCATGCTTATGTAGGTGGGTTTGATCCATCCATCTTCATAGTTTTTTTGCAACTGCCCGCATGTCGCTCCATGTACACAGGCATTCGAGTCGTGATTGCTGGTTACTGAAGGAAATCCTGTGTTTTCCAGCATGCTCGTGTTCATTGCTTGGTGAAGTGACTTTCCTTTGTGATTTTCCCTAATGCTAGTGAACAACTGTCAGATTCATACAGATAAAGAACTGAAATGGCGAGGCCAAGGTAATCGTCATCTCCCATTTTTGTTCGTGACGTCATTGGGCTGAAGGCTTGGGTGGGAACTGTCTGTTTATTTCAGCATTAACCCATTATCATACTTTTTGAACAGCTCAGTAACAAAATCCTTGACAGAGAAACTGCAGACTGGAGACCCTACACCTATCTGAATGAACTAGGTCAGTAATTTTTAAACAATTTAATCATTTTAGTAGACTTTAGAGCAATTCCAAATCCAAATCAGCCTTTCATAAAGGCTTTAACAATAATGAAGAATATTGGTGTTGTCTTTATTTCACAATCAGAATTGCCAGTAGTGAAAGACCAAGCATTGAAAATTGTTTCCTTTACCACAAACCACAGATTGGGAAAGCAGAGTCAATATTCATTCCAGTCTCCCTTCCTAGGTTGGTTGGTTGAATCACCATCATCTACTCTATAAACGTTTTTTTAAGGACTAACTTAGAACATTAAAAATTCAAATTTGGGAATTTTTTTTTTCTTGCATGCTTAATAAAGTTTAGCACTAAATACTGGCATTTTGATAAAACTGTGGAGCCTCTGGCAGGAGCTGGAGCGTGCGATACACCCTCTTATCTCCCAGTTAATCATACAGTGGCTATTTTTCAGGCAATTTTGAACCACCAGCCTGTGCAAACAAGCCAGAGTGAAGTCTAATTGCCCTTTCTGAGTTTATTCTCCCTGGCTTCAGTTTTAACAGGGTTTTCAGCAGCTCTTATCTCAAAACCTATCCAGATTTAGTGCTTTGCATGCTGTTTTTTTGTTTTCCTAACTAAGCACTTGGAGTTTAGCTCGTCAGGGGCAGACAGCATTTGCCCTTTGCTTTACTGGGATTACTGATATCTTACTGAAAATATGCAGTATGAGGGAAAGTGCAGTATTAAGTGATATTATAGGCTTTTTTTAAGGTCAACTATCTCACAGCTCATGTGGCAAAGGAATTAACATGAGGCACCACCAGGCATCCCATCTTGTCACTGCTCTTTTGGTCACACACCATGCCTTGCTCCAAAGATCAGGTCTTCCCTGCATCAGGAAAATCACAAAACTGTCGAGCTTCAATGCAAAGCCTTTTCCACCATTATCAACCATTAAAGTTTTCTTTTCTATATAAGCTGCAGAACCGCTGTTGTGCTTATCTGTATGTAACGTGGAGAGTTGGGGGTGGTGAGGATTTCCAAATGCTCCTCAGATCAAGTTAACTTTCCTTTTACCATTTTACTACTTTGCTCACTAGCTTTATTTGGTTTTATCCTGCGGTGTCCTGAACTCCCCGTGTGCCACATTTGTCCTGCATTCACGCATTTTATCTTACTAGCAGAAGCGATGCTCAATGCCTTTGCAGTAAGAATGATGTAGAAGTGATAAATTCTTTAGCTAAGTGGTCTCCAGCAAAAGTCACAATTTTTTCCATGGCATTTTGCATCCCAGGTACTTTTTTCCTTTTTTTTTTTTTTACTTTGCTTCTTTCAAAATGTCTTTTTCACACTAATTGATAAAAATGAGATTTTTTTTCTTCTCTTTCAGTACCAAAATCAATGCTCGCTTATGCTAACTCTCATAATGTTGAATTCTTGCTCAGATCAAGGCCGTTTTTACAGGAAACTGTAAAATGTTTTCATTTCATGGTATTACTTTTGTGCAATAAAAGCTGCAGATTCCACTTACATGTGCAAATTTCAGAAGAAAGCGAAAAACTTCAATTTTGAATTGTAAACATAAAATAGCAGTGAAGCCTAATAAGGTCACATAGGGGATTTTGACCTTTAAACTGCATCATGCATGGAAGTACCGAGGAGTTCAAGAGATGTACCACCTTCTCATCCCCCTATTAGCCTTAGTTTTTATGACACAGGTGCTCCAGCTCATGTGTTGAAATAGCAGCCAAGCGTTGTGCGTGGCTGGATTCAGTTAAAAATACGTAAAATAGCAGTGGGCAACTCCTCTGTTGTGATCCCATGAAATATTACAGAGAGCAGATGTGTAAGGGAGCTAAAGGCAGGCAGAAGGACTTAAAGGGAAATTGGGGAGAAATTTGGAACGGATGGAAAACCCTCAACTCTTCTGGTCGCCTTCCTGGTTCTTCAGCCAGCGGCTCCTCCGGCTGAGGCCGTGGTCCCAAAGGACAGGCTCCTTGGACCAACCAGATGAGACAGAGCATCAGGCTCACAAAAATGCCTGCAGGCTTGTTAGAAATTGCAAATGTCATAAATATGGATTATAGTTGGGGGAAAGGAAATCATAAGAATATCCATGTGAAAATTAATTCGGACACTCATCTTCTAAAACCTGCAATCATAAGGAGTTTTCTTAATTCCTTTTTTTTTTTTTTTTGACCTATGCAATGCATTTGTGATCATAATACTGTGCTCAAAGTTGGATGCTGTCCAGGCTGTCCCAGGCTGACACCTTCTGTATTTGGAACTGCAGCGTACCATCACTTTTCAGGGTCATAGCTGTGCTCAGACTGGATGTAAGGATTCAGGGACTCTTCCGATGGGGAAAACCTTGCTTCTCGATACTGCATGGGATCCAGGCTTAGACTCCCCTTTGATCTCACAGCTCAGGGAGAGCAGGAGAAGCAGCGACTCGCAAGGAGAAGATGCTGCCTTACTCGGGAGCAGCGGCTGGCAGCTCAGGAGGAGCCAGGAGGCAGTTTCTAGCAGAAGCAGAGCACTCCTGCTCAGCTGATGGCTGGTATCATGCCCTTTTCTGTGTGCTTGGCACCACAGCTCCTCACTTCCAAGCAATCTATCTCTATATCTGTGTCTAAAAGAGGATCAACAGAATGCTTTCTGGAAATACCATGTACTTTCTATCTGCTTGTGTATCTCATAAAGGCGATCCCATGGGTAACAGGCACATGAGTGCTTTGATTAACCCCTCTTTGCTCTCCTTGCTCTTGCAGGCTGCACTTTTACAGCTTTGGAAAACACCTTTTGATTGCTCACGGTTTGCATCATTGGCCTTTGCTCAGCCAGGAGTCATTCCTCAGACGTTTTATTTAGAAAGGGAAGGAAAGAAAGATGTTCTCTGGGGGAGCAGAGAAAGGGCTGTTCATACCGAGGGGGCCAGGGCCAAAGGAACAGCCCATTTCAGCGTCCACCATGGTCCTTATTTCAGACGCGTGTCCCACCCACTGCTACAGCAGCACAGCTCAAGGAGATAGGGCAAACATGGCAAGGAAGCGTGAGAGTGAGTCCTCCTGACCCAGCACCAGCTTCCTGGGAAGAGTGCAGGTCGGACGGCCAGCGGCTGTTTGCTATACGTGATGCTAAGAAAAACTATTTAGTCTTCACTGAGGACCCAGTGTAACTGCTACCTAAGCCAATGTGTATGTTCCCTCTGATACCAATGGGGCTCCCTTTGAGCCTAACAGGAAGAAATTGTGTAGAAAAAAGCGAGAGTCTTACGTATGTGTATGCATGTCTGTGCATATATACTATATATATATATATAAAGGTATACATATGTATATCCACTGTACATACACATACAGTGGATCTTACCAGACTGCAGGTATTTTGCCTGTTTTGCAGGTCTTCAGTTGTCAGGTTTGGGTTCTTTCCAACTGGGAAGTGCAAGGAGCAGAACAAAGCCTGTGTTTTTACTGCTGGCGCATTTTGCTTGTGAGCTTCCAATACCAGGCTTTGTCAGAGAGATGATCGTATCCATCCCATGGAGCTGGAGTCTGGTGATGAGCACATTCGCACAAGTAATTCTCATGGACGTGTGCCTGAGATCAGAGTTTGGGGACTTTGTGGTGCCAAGAAGAGGCGGCTTTGTCACCTTTGCTGGGTGTCACTACCTGTTCCATGCAGCCTAGCCCTACTAGTTTCAAGGCATGGCTTGTCTTTGCATTTTCTGTTCCCTGTCTCTCGTTGCAGAACCGGAATTATTTACCCTGTGACTAATCTCTCTTGCTGTAGTCCAGTCTGCGTTTAAGCAATTGCACAGTCCAGCTTCCAGCTCCTATTCCAAGCAAGTCAAAAGTCCTAAACCACCCACTCATTAGCTGAGTGCTGGGCACAGCGGGCTGCAGGCAAAAATGGTTTTGTCTGTAATGTTTTTTTAACAGCAGTCCTCAGTGCAGACACTAAAGTGTGATTTGCAGCACATCTCAAATGACTCAAAGCTGCATTTATTCCAGAGGACCAAAGCCACAAAGTTTGATTCAGAGCTGACTTTGCATTTTTCTCAAAGCCAAGAGGTGTGGAAAAATATTTCCAGCCGAGACTCTGATTTCACCCCAGCAGACAATTTAGCTTCAAACTTAAACCTAGACTTTCCCGAAGTACCAGATTCCTGGCCTGTTTAGGGCTTTTCCACATCAACTACTTTTGCAGTTTAAAAAATAATGTATCCATCATTCATTTCACCTCCTGAGGAATGCAATGAATACACAAAAATGGGTCATAAACCCCACAGAATTAGAACACACATAAAAGAAGACTAAAGGCAGAATTACAGGGAAAGGTTGGGAAGGGCTTTGAGGGGCTGCGTAGCCTCCCAGGGCAGCACCAACCCTACCCGTGTCTTTCCTAGCAGGTGTATCCCACCTCTTCGTAGCCATCCTCCCATATGAAGGATTCTCAGTTTCCTACAGCTACACAGGAGTAAGTGAGAACTGAGCTCAAGCGTGGCAATGTGCTATTGTGCAGCGCAGTGTGGGCAAGGACTGCCTGTTACCCAACTCGGAACCAGAAGTCAGGTTCACTCAGACGAACCCTGTATCGATACAGCAGCCTGCCCTCCCCGAGGGGCTCACAGCAAGCTTGGGCTTACTCAGAGCGGACACAGTGATCTCTGCTGCTGCAGAAGCCCTTCCAGACATGCCTGACATTTCCAATAGGACTGGCAGGAGCTCACATGGAGCTGAGCTAACAAATTATGCTTAGAAGGTGGAGTCCTTCCCCTCCGAGCCACCAGAAGTGCCGGTTGATACTGCTGCATCCTCACAGCAGCCCCAAGGCTCCAACCTTCGTTCAGGTCGTCACAGTCGCAATGGGAACATTTCTGTAAAGATCTGACGAGGATGCTCAGAACAGATGCAACATTCTTGTACAAGGATGGACTGCAGTGAACACAGCTAACCATTCCCCGGGTAACCTCTGTTTCAATGTCATTTATTCTTCATGGTCCTTCTAACCGGCTCACTACTCCCCAGCAGTTATGAGGACACTGTCCTACAGGATCACTCCTGTGTTTTTTGCTGCTTGTTTTGGATCGGACATGGCTGGTCAATATTTTAAAGTTACTGAGGAGGACTGGATCATGGTTCTGAGCGAAGTTATTCATCCCCATCTTCTGAAGCCAGAGGCTCTTCAGTGTTGCTGTTGCACTACGTGAGCAATGCTGTGCCCAGCACACCTCCCCATGGGGCAGCCTGGGTCTCCTTTTCTTCCCTGTCGCTGCTCTCTCTTTGTGGGTACCTTCGCCCTGTAACCCCAGCTGTGTGCTCACCAGCATCTTACATGCCAGCCTTGCTCTGTGTGGTGTGAGCTGCTCCTTGCTGGAGGCACCCTGCATTTTGGGGAGGCACCCTGGCCCAAATACTGCTTTGGGCGTTCCTGCCCCTGGGGGCTTGCTCAGCCCTGGCAGGAGGATGTGTGACCACCAGGGATGACCTTCGGGAGCACCGCAGCTGGGAAGGGGAGCACCAGCCCTGTGGATGTGAGCCAAGGGATGAATTAGCTCTGTCCTCTTCACTCGGGACTCTGCCCTAGCAGAATACAGGAGGGGAAAAAAGCACACAGCTGATAGCGTTAGGTGAAAGAGCTTCCCTGCTGTGTCCAAACTGCCCAGTCAGCCTTGCCCTCTGCATCTTCTTTCAGGGGGTGAGACTGGGAAGTGGCTCAGGACGAGTGGTGGGGAACAAAGCAGAAGGTTCCCAAACAGTTTCGGGGGGGGGGTCACTCCTGGCCAGAAGGAAAAGAGCCCCATCACAGAGAGCCAGCCGTGTACCGCCAGGCCTTTTCCTGTGCTCGGGGATGGACGCTCTGAGAATCAGAGCAAAGGGGTTTGGCTTGATGTGCCAGTAACGCATTTATTGTCTAATTCAGTGTTTGTCCTTATTTAGCAAAAAAATAAGGCTGTTGTGAAGAAGGGACTGGTACAGCATTGCCAGTGATGGTGGCAGCTTTTTCTGTAGAGACCAGAGGACATGCAAGGACAAATAGCCGGGAGACCTCTGGGACATGCTGTTTGCAGGGCTCTTTTACCAGCATAACTTAGTTACCTGATTGGGAATCCCATAAGCCACAAAGACATTTCTATCTCAGTAACCGAATTTGTGTTGATTTTGCTAGTCGATAAGAAATATCAGACTCTATAGTTAAAAAGATTTAAAGGCTTACATTAGATTTTCCTTTTGATTGATATCTAGGATAATTTGCAGTAGTGAAAACAGAAAAGGTTCCCATCCCCTTCTGTCTCTGCCTCGGTAAGGAACAGCAAGTTCTTACAGAGCAGAAGTCTTTGGATCAGCTCTCTGCTTTCGGTTGCTGCATTTTCAGACCGCTGTAGCCGCTTAGGGCCTATTGGCACAGCAGTTATTGAACTGTGCAAATTTATAAGCAAAGTCACATAAGGTAATTTAGAAAGATTGTACACACCTTAGAATCTAAGACTGTGAATTAAATAACATACTAGCCACGAATGAAACAAAGCCTAAAATTAGTCACAGGGTAATGTAACGTAACCTGCGGACTCAAATTTGAAAGGACATGTTTTAGGCTTCTTTTACTAATCCAACCTAGTGTTTCAGTAATTAATGTATCGGCAGATGTTTTTTTTTTTCCTGTTCTCCCGATGGATAGCTGTTCTTGGTAATGAGCAGTACCCTGTTTCAGGAAAGACCTCTCTTCCAGGGAAGCTCTTAAGCATAAGCCTAATTTTAGGTGTGCACAGAATCCCCACTGAAGCTGAGTGGATGCTTACAGCTGAGGATGTGCTTAAGAGCCTCCCTAAACGAGGGCCTTGATGTACAGTTTAGAGGAAAGAATATATGCTGCTCAGTAGTCAAAGCAATCCAATTTACATATATATTTATTTGTTTTCCATTATATATCATTTTTATGCAGGTGCTTGTGGGATGGATAGACGTCAGAACACATACATAATGGAAAAAAGCTTCAAAGGTATGGTATCCAGTGCCTGCAGTCACCCTGGCAAAGAGTTTGAGGAGGGTGTCGTAGAAGAGGTGAGATAGGAGACCTGAGCGCCCGGGAGAGTGGCCGTGCAGAGGCAGAAAGGGACAGAGCAATTACCTACAACATATGCCTGCGTGGCTCAGCTGGCTGCGCTTTGACTCCGAGCCAGATGTCTGGGGCCCATGAATTATGGATGCAAGTCTACAAGGCCGTAGGCTCCTGCCTCGGCCAAGCAGCGTAAGACAAAAAGGGAGGGCTTTGCTGCAGGGACAGGAGGTGCAGGTGGAACTGTCTGGCCAGGGGAAGCTCTTTTAGGACCTATCAGCCATCCTACAAGGGCTTTCTGGTGGCGGTTGCTGATGATAGACTGGTGCATTTGCCTGCTAATTAACAGCTCCGTAAGGCTCTTCGCTATCCTGAGCTTAAACAAAGCCACTAGAAAACAAGCCGTCCCTGCTATGTTGCCTTCACTGAAAGAGATTTATAGCAGAGCTTGAGAAAAGACCTTACTCAGTACATTAACCAGTCACGCTGGCACGAAGCAATTAATGAGCATTGACTCTAGGGCAGTTCTAAAAAAGGAACATAGTTGAGTCATGAGCACAAGGCTCAATGATTTTAGATTTGAGTTGTCCACTAGGTTTACACTGAAAATATTCCAGTTATGTATGGACTACAAGACCACTTGGCACAGCGGTCCCCACAAGCTCCTGATTGCGTAGGCGGGGGTTTGGCACACTGAACTTGTGGTCCAGAAGATGGAGCGAGGAGTCTGTCTCATTCGGAATAGGCAGGTTTCAGGCTGAGGTCCTTGATCTGAATTCAAGGCTGTTGTGTCTGTACACACCAGCTGGGAACATCCCTCCATCAGCCGAGGAGGTAAATACTGCACAGCCTCTCTCCATAATGTCCTTGAGCTGGTATCGGCTGAGTAATGGGGAAAATGGTGCCTTCACACAGAGCTGGTTTCAAGACACCTGCTGGTCTGCTACGGCCGAGGTGTTATAGAGCAAGACCTTGATCCAAACTAACGAGGAGTACTGAAAGCTAGCCCACATAAAAAGCAATGGTCAGTTTATAGCCAGGCCTAGAGAACACTAACACTTTGTAGCTCCTGTTTACAAAATAAAGTCCTATAATATTTGCTAAAACATCATCACCTTACTACACAGAATCACTGAAGGAAACCAATAATCCTTGACCAAGTCTTTCTCGATAAAGATAAATTTAAAATATTAAAAGGGTTCTGTATGTATATTTGCCTTAATCCACTGGTTTCAGCTACTTCCATGATTCCCTTTTTCAGAAAAATTTTACTGGAGTACAGTTAGTTGTTCTTTTTATGCAGAACTATTAATTTCAAGATTAAACTAAATTACTGTGTTTATAAAGTTAAAAAGCTGCTTTAAACACACACAGTAGGAATTCCTATCCATAGGCACAGTCACACAGAGCGGGGGGTACCAGTGTGAATGAGAAAAAAGGGATTACAGTAACAGTGAACTGTGAAATGTATTTTCTGCTGCTACATATTTTGTTTATTATTTAGGATCTGAGCCATTTTCTTTACATGTTTATCTCCTTATAAATGGAAAAATCAAGCCTAGGAGCCATGTCAGGAGAGCTGATGTGTTCTTTGTGGCTGCTCAGCTGCTGCAGACAGGCACGGCTGGTGCTGGCAAGGGCAAGGTGCCGGGGACACAGGAACACACCTGACTTCCCAGGGGTTTTCAGTAGCTGAACATGCAGGTAGTTAGCAGCTGAGATTTTTCAGAAGCATCTGCCTTTGGATGGCTAAAGGTTTCGGACAGTCCAGTCCGAAGGTCGATTTCTGGGTTCAGGCAGCCCCGGGGCTCTGGCAGCAGCATGGGCACTCTCAGTCCCAGATGAGCCCGCTGCCAGAAGGAGCTGGGTGACGTGCCCGACGCTCAATGCGCAGCTCTCCTCGCCCTGCCGGGTCTTGCGTTAGCCCTGACGAGCCACATTCATCTGAAAGATGGAGAGGAAGCATCTGCTAAGCTGAGTGTTCAGATAAAAGAAACTCCCAGTCCCAAACAATTGGGTTATGTCAGCAAAAAGACTTGGCAGGCGGATGCTTTGTGTTTTTATACTTTTATGCACTTTAAAGATGATGCCTTTTCCCATCAGTATCTCTTAGGTCTAACTGGAGAAAGCCTGCCCTGCAGCTGAAAACCACGTGTGGTGCTCCTGACCCCAGCCCAGAGGGATGCACTGCTGGGAGGGGGAACGGGGGTCCCATGGCTTGAGGCTGAGTTCAGGCTGTGGTGGACCTGGTCTGCCATCAGCTTCCTCCAGTTCTTCTCCGAGGAGACCAGGGCCCCCAGCTCCACAGCCCCTGCGCCGAGCTGGCCTGGCTGGAGGCTGTCCCCGGAGCAGGGCAGCCAGGAGAGGGATGTCCCTTTTGCAGCCTGCCACTAGAAACGCAGTGGCCGTGCTGCTAGTGGAGGCCCAGGGCGTTAGGCATGGCCGGTTTGTGTTTGCCAGGGTCACCCGCAGACAAGCCCAGCTCACGCCGCAGTGTCTGACAGCTCCTCGTGCTGGCAAAGCAGCACGAACCCTTCGGGGCAGCTCTGAGCCCCGTGGCACGTGGTGACAGTGGCTGAACAGTCACAAGGTTTTCAGAGCAGTTTCTTTCCTGTGCATGATGTTCAGTGGTACCATCTCCAAGCTTTTATTTGCAGCTGAGTCCTTTTCTATTTTTTAGAGGTTTTTTTTTTTAAAAAATGAATGCTGATGCACTGGTGGAATAATGTGACCTCAGGCACTAATATTTCAAGGCAAAAAAATGCTCTGCTTTGCACAATACCCAGCAAAATCCCAGCAGTTCGAAACATTCATGCACTTACCTCAGGGACTTGGGGCTTGGGTCAGTGTGGTTCATTTGTTTGTTGTACAGGAATGTGGCCCCACGACTGTGTCACACTCTGAAAAGCAGCAATAAGCCATCGCTGTGTTACTGTCCTAGCAGCAGCGAAGGTTAGCCAGGTTAATGAAAGCAGCCAGAAAGGCACGCTACACTGAACGTCATCCATAAATGTGACTAAATAGTAGGAGAGCATTTTACCTGTGTACATCATATTTCCTTAGCACTTCAAACGTGGCAGTAGGTACCGAGGCTTGTCATTAGTATGCCAGAGGATATTCAGGGCAAAAGAGAGGAACCCGGTCTGTGGGAGGGACAAGTACATTTCCAGTCCCTGGTAACAAAAATAATACCTCCTTCAAAGGTCTGGTGATTGGTATCCAGGCAACACAGAAGACAGGGACTTCAAAATTGGAGCATATTCCCCATATTTCTCTAGCGTGTCCAGCTGATCAAGTGCTTACAGCGAGTACCAGCGCTGCTGGTGGCAGTGCCACGGGTCGGGCTGAGCTCTGCGCCTCCACGAGAGCCGACCCCGTGGGTACGAGGGAGGATGACGAGGCGGCATCACCAGAGCCCACGCGGGGCCTGCAGGGTGAATGGGCTGAGAATTTCTGAATACGTTTGTTCTGGGTTAAGTTAATTCATGGAATGAAATTTGACAATTGATGCCAGACTTTTTAATTATCCCCAAATTACCTTAATAACAAAGTAACTCAGATGCTTCCACAGCCTTTAGAGTTAAATTCTCTGCGATCTTGCGCAGAATGTGTCTTGTGGGCTAATGACTCCCTGGTGTATAGCATGTTACCAAACATACGCTGCTGCTCCCTAAATTATATTGTATCCGGAGCGAAGGGTCTAATCCCTAGCTAGACACAGAGTTCCCATTTACGTCAGTGGGAATCGGCTCTTAGGCAGGCTGTTTCTCAATATCTTCTGGGAAAAGGCAATTCCTGGGAGAGGCCAAATGGGTCTGGGCAGCCCAAGTGGTATTTCGCTGGTCTTCCCTGGGCAGGGAAGGGAAGGGAATGGCTGGTGCTGCGGCTACAGCCCGAGGGACACCTGCCCGGTGGGTAGTGTCAGCACTAGCAGCGGCACAGGTGAATTTTAGCTTAGGAAGATAAAAGTAGCTGAGCTGGACTTAATAAAATACATGCTGTGCTGGGATTTTTGCCTATGCCAGCTCTGATGCACCCACTTTCATCCAGAAGCCAGCACTGACCCATGCAGCCATTCACCTGCGTGCTACAGCACAGCGGGAGCAGGACTGCTCACTCTTCCCCCGTTTTCGCTGTAGCAGCCAGCAGGCTTTTATCATCTACCTTTGATGAATTTAAACCCAGCTCTGTTTTGATTTGTTCCCTCCCAGTCGTGGTGCCAACAGGCAGTGCTTTGTAGTGGACTCTCGGGGTGCCGGCAGCCTCATGCTCACACAAGGAGCTCGCTTTGCCCTCTCGTCCTCGCAGGGTCCGAAAGCCAAACGCACCGATTCACGCTGCCCACTTTGGAGAGCTCCTGCCTTTGGCCCTTGGGAGCATCTGCTCAGCAGCATGGCTTGGGGCAGAGAAGCAAGTTTGCGACACTCTTCCTCTCCTCTCGCCCCAAAATTTAGAGCTGGCTTACTAAAAGCTGCCCAGGCTCTCCCAACGAGCACTGCGTACTTGCAGCAGTCCCCAGAAGCTGTAACTTGCTGGCTGGTAGAGCCGAGCCCTCCTTTGGCTAAGAATGAAATAAAAGCCTCAGGGCTGCGTCTGTCCTCATGGGGGCCGTGCCCTGCAGCAGTGCGTGCTCCTGCACCGGTGTCGGCTCGGGCACCGCCGGGAGCTTCCAGCTCCTTGCCCACATGAGACAGTTCACCCACGCGCACCCTTCCCAGTGACTGAAGAATGGGGCCCAGTCCGTATAGCGCAGGTATTTTTAGCCTAAAGATTCTCATTTTATTACAGGATTTAGAATCAGAGAATCCTTAAGGTTGGAAAAGACCTCTAAGATGATCTAGTCCAACCGATTTGTTAGTCTTTGTCTCTTGCCTCCTCACCTTTAAACACCAACGGATCCTAGACTGCGTGGCACCTTAATTTAAGTCATATACATATCAAAAGCTAATAACGTTGAGCTCGCTCATGTACAGAAGCCTTTGGTCTTGCAGGGTTGCTCCATCGCTCGTTAAAAGGCCAGGCCAGGCCAGGCCAGGCCAGCTTTTCACTGACCAGGATGGGGCTGGTAAAGCTGGAGGGCCAAACCCTGCTGCCAGCAGCTGGGGCATAGTTGTGTTGCTTTGGTTCCTGTCTCCTGTGATGTACCAAACCCGGCGTGTTTCACTTGAAAGTAAAGGCACTGTTAATCTCACCCAGGCTGAAGTCAGATGAGGAGTTTCTTAATTTTATTACTATATAAACATTGTACTGGTGCCAGGGCCTCTGCCAGCCCTCACGGCCGTGATGGTCCCAGTATGGCCCAGCTGCTTTGCTTTGGGTTTCATAACCCCGAGAGCTGGGGGCTCTCCGGGTTTGCTCCTATCACTGAAATCGGAGCGCACAAATGCAATCGCTCGCTGCAGGCCGCAGGGCACGGCCTGACACCTTGCTCGGGACGCCTGCTCAGTGCCAGCCCCCAGCTGAGACAAGACGAAGGGCACCAGGCCCGGGGGCTGATGGACACAGACAGACAGACAGACAGACAGACACAACCCCAGAGCTGACGGAGGGAGCACTGCACCACAGAGTGAAGCAGACCTGACAAGTGAGTTAGCAGGATGGGGCGGATAGGCGCAGGGACGAGGTTTGTAAAGGAGAAGCGATATCTTGTTGTCTGTCTATTTCTTAACCTGAATTTCTCTTTTTGTCTCCCATACTAGTTAGCAGGGGCAGCTGGGATTGCAGCTATTTTTCAAGTCCCACTATTTCACCGGGAGTATTTCATATATACCAGGATCTGCCTTTGTACTGTAACCCAGCACAAGAAAATGCCTCATCTTTCATTGCATCGCTCTAATTCTAAATTAATGGCACTGCCCAGCAGGATGCACACAGCAGCAATGGCACGTTCTT
This sequence comes from Balaeniceps rex, assembly GCA_013401315.1. NCBI lineage: Eukaryota > Metazoa > Chordata > Aves > Pelecaniformes > Balaenicipitidae > Balaeniceps > Balaeniceps rex. Next base: position 53,803 of record VYZW01010787.1, on the reverse strand, counting down.
GAATGTCAATGTTAAGACCTATTTATTCTCTGTTGTTTTTATTTATGTATTTATTTTTCAAGCAAGACTGGCACTGTACCTTGCCGCAGGCTGGCGTACCCCAGCCAGGGTCACCGACAGGGGAGACCGGTGGTTCCAGCTCTCACGCCAACCTCGTTCTCCCCATGTAGCACCTCCTCCGTCACCGCCTCCTCTTTTCTCCAGCCTAGGGGAGAGGAGCAGTAGATGTCTACAGCAATGGGGGGGAGAACCAAAACAAAGCAACAGCGAGGCTCAGCTGGAGGCTTGTCCCCCCTGCGGAAACCCAAGCGTTCCCCGCTAGCAGGAGCAGCCTCCTCCCAGTCTTAATGGCAGAGGGAATATGAAGAAGTCGGTTTCTCCTGGTGCTGGATAGCCCCAGAAACCGGAGCTCTCAGGGGACATACGCGCATACGCTGCACTGATGCTGGAAATGTTTTGCATTCAAACATATGGCATTTGCTGTCGACCCAAGCCCCTGGGACACTCACCCTGTAGCGGGCCCAGCAGGCCAAGTACCAGCAAAGGTCCTGCCTGCAGAGCCGACTCACCGCGGCCACGTGCATGCATCTGCAGGGCAGGTGGAGCGGGTTTAAAACGTAGCTCCTTAGGAATCAGGGGGAGGGAGGGAAAGGATTGCCACCGCAAATTAAATATTGCAGTAAATGACAACTAGCACCTTTTACAGGAAAACCTTCGGTATCGAGCAGGTTTTTATTTCTTTCCTGCTAGTGAGTTGCGGATGCAATGGTTTGGACGCACCCAGAGCGCAAGCGTCGGGTGTCTGTGCTGGAGGCTTCAAGGATCTTCCTTACCCCTGCCCCCATGTCCCCCCCACCCCTCCTGCAGAGGTTCAGCTGTAATTAACCTAAGCAAGCTCACAACGCTAACACTCCCACTCCGCTCTTGTTTTGCAGATTATATGAAAGAATCTGTGTGCAGCTCCAGCACTTGTTCTCTGAACAGCAGTGAAAACCCATACGCCACCATTAAAGACCCCCCCATTTTAACATGCAAACACTCTGAGAGCAGCTACGTGGAAATGAAATCGCCCGGTCACAGGGAGTCCCCATATTCAGAAATGCCAACTTCATCGACAGCCAATAAAAACATCTACGAAGTTGGTAAGTGGGGTGGGCGGCAGAAGGGCTGTTCCCACAGCTGGTGTTTTTATTGTAGATGCTGATTTTTTTTTTTTTCCTTTCCCGACACAAGCAGCATGGCGTGGCACGGTGCAGGGAGGCACTGGCTGGGGAAAGGCCCGTGCATTAGCGTGTTGGTTTGGGGAGCCAAGTCCTGGGGGGGGGGAACCTGTGCTATGGTGGTGGATGTGAGCGTGGCACAGGGCTGCAGTTCCCTCTTTACGCTCCCACTTTAAACCACTGCAAAGTCCAGCTGCAAGATTTTGAAAGCGCAGAAGTGTTGGTCTTGTGAAGACATTGTCTGCAGGGCTTTGGGAACTACCAGCCCTTGGATCTGTTTGGTGGTTTTCTCCCCACTCTGCCCCATGCACTGCCCCATGTGCTGCCAGTAAAGCTGCGAGGGGAGGAGATAGTTTGGGAAGCTGATGTTGTGTGCTTGTGACAAAATACTTGAGCAACTGGTTTTGGAAGCGCTGGTAGTCACTGTAACCAGTTTTCCTTGCTTCCCCAGAGCCCACTGTCAGCGTGGTCCAAGACGCCCGCGGTCGGAGTGCCAGTTACCTCCAAAATCCATACGACCTGCCTAGGAACAGTCACATTCCTAGTCACTACGACCTCCTCCCCGTAAGGCACAGCCCGACGCACGGGCCATCTTGGGACAAGCAGTCTTAAAGGGATGAACTTCACTGGTGCACTGTGCAAACACAAACTTTGAGGAAGCAAAAGAGAAGACAATCCATTTCTGCGCTGCAGGACGCTGACGGGACTTCAGACTGTCTTACGCAAGGACCTAGCGTAACACAACATCAGCTTGGGCCAGCTGCTGCTGCATGATGTTATTTATAAAGACATTTTTATATGGGTAACGGGAACTAACGAGAACCTCCTCCGTGCATGACTGGAGTGCGTCACCCCAGGAAGGTGTCTGCGTGCTCCAGGCAAAAACTCTCCGTGGCGTGTATTCTAACCCGGCTTTGTCGTAAAATAAAACACAAAAACATGCTAAGTAGAAGGACTTACAGATGTACATCTCTACCAACTGCATCAAGAAACCTTTTACTGTTAGGAACAAGGTGACTAGGAATACTCTGGAATATATTTTACATCTTTGTCATGGAAACGGACATTTTTCTGAACGAAAGCAGGGAAACTTGTCATTTCACTGTCTGGAAACCTCATTTACTGCCATCACCATGTGCAACCTTTGCAGATCATGCTTGGTAATTAGCGCTGAGATGTTCACCTTTATATTCAGTACCAGGGTGTTTGAGTAGAGGAATATTAACAGACACATTCTGTGCAGTTTTTAAAATGTAACATCTTGGCAAACGTCCACTGATCTTTGCTAGTGACTTGAGTTTCAACAATGTCTCACATCCAGCTTACCACACTTTTAGGAAGCTATAAAATACTTTGATTGGCACAGCTAGGCTTTAGTTTTCCTTATACAGCTTCTATTTTGTTAGCTAAATCCACCAGATTTGTCAGGCAGTGTAAGCCGCTGGACCTTCATTTACTCCCAAGACACTGCAGGTTCGCACAGACTCGCCCCAGTTTCGTTTCCTTTCCTAAAGCTGAGACGCGTCGGCTTCTCTAGACCATCCTTACAAACCACCTCATTATGATTCACTTGACAGCGTGCCACTTACGACACCCTTTAATTTGATGTGCATTACCATGTAGTGCAACTTTATCCGTTGATGATTCTACCTGAAATGTTATTAAATGGAGCTGAAACTGGGTTTTCTTTTTCAGCAGCTGTTTGTGAAGTAATTATCAAGGGGTTGGCCCGTGGTAAAGTTTCAGACTAAGCCACCATGATATTTTTTTTTTTTTTGTAATCTTTATTGGCCTAGAAAGTAGAATACTTGCCGTTAAGCAGTTCCTTGTAGATTTTTGAGCATGAAATAGTATTGATTCTAAGTATGTAATTTTATTAGGCAAACGTGGAAGTAGCAAGTTGACTGCCTCTTAAATATAAAAAAAAGAAAAAAAATTCTGTTGCACATTCGCCAGGCTGATGCAAGTAGAAGAGAACGAAACCAGCACCCATCAGTTGCTCAAAGCATGATCACTCGCGTAACCTGCTGGTCTGGGGGACTGGTAAGAGGAGCCTTCCAGCTCGGAGGCAGTGGCTTGATCCCAGCTCCGAGTCAGACCAGGTGTCGGATCACTCAGAGCACCCTGGGGGGGCCCAGCCCGCGTCCCCGCAGACGGGCTCAGCCCTCGCCTCGGGGATCAAAGCCCCCAGCACGGTGGTACTGAGCTGCCGGCAGCCTACATGGCACCCCTGCCAGGGTGTGGGGAGCCCCGGCGATGCGCTGCCGGAGGAGCCGGAGCCCCACCGGCTGGTCGGGTTGGCTCTGAACCCCTCCGTGCAAAGGAAGAGCTTTGCAGCGAGCCCCCTGAGCTGAGCTCAGAGATCCCCAGGCCTCCAGAGCAGCAGATTTTCATGTTGCAGGATAATGCATAAGTAGTTACGTGAACGCTGCATGTGTGCATGGGGGCAATGACCGATCAGCAATAGTAATTTTATTTTCCAGGAAGCCTTATTTGAGATGTAAGTAGGCAATTATTTTGTAGGGCCAGTAGGAATATATTTTATGTATGTGAATAGAAAGACTTACCTCAAAAATATCAAGAGAAAGGCAGTTCGATAAGGAACACTCATTAGAGACCTACCTTGACACCTAGCACAAGCAGTCTCAGCTGCCAGCCTGACCAATGTTCGTGTGTGTGTTGCTGTAAAGTTTGCGATGAGACTCCAGAGAGCAGAGATGTGCTCAGTTTTTTGGTTTTTTTTTTCCCAAAGCTGGATTTCCAAACCAAATGCAACGGTGTGCATAGCGCTTAACAGGAAAGAAACAAAACCCACAAAAAAAAGGTACCTTCTTGTATATTAGCATCAGCTTAGGAAATAGGCACCAAAATGGCAATACTTTTTTAAGGCAAGACAGATTTGTAATATATTTGTTCACTGTGCAAAGGGATTCTACCTTGTACAAAATAAATAGAATTTCTCTCAGTGTGTATTTCTCAAACGTACTCATTTGCAGACTAAAACTTCCAGCCCGTGTTCAGCTCTGAGCTCGCCAGGCGATGGGGCTGGTCACCAAGGGGCCGGCCACCTTGACCAAAAAAACCCCACAGGCGTCAGGCTTCCAAGCCAGAAGCTGGTTTCACTGTTGCAGGATTTCACGGAAAACCCAATGCTGTGATTCAGACTGTAATTTGGAGTTAATTTAAAGTAAGGCCCAGCTTTAAAACAAAACGTAACCGCTCTGTATGTGTCTTACAACTCCTCCGGTCGCTCTCGTTCCGCGGCAGTTCGACCTTAGCGGGTCTGAGCGAGAGACGCCAAGGATGCACAAACCCAGCCGGACACGCTCTCGCACACCGACAGAGCAACCTGGGGCGAGTGCCAACGCCAGGTCTCGCTCCGATTTTCACGCGATGCATTTCAGTGCATGTCATGACAGCGCTGGGTGACGCCGGTGGGTTGTTGTGCCTTCAGGTGGAGGGTACAGGCCAGCACGGTTTCCCTGCTGCACCCAGCAGCGATGAGACCGGGCACACGGCAGCCATCTCAGCAGGTCTGACAGTGCTCCCAGGGAGCCCAATCGATAAATCACGAGCGCAGATTTGCAGCAGAAGCACCTTCAGAATTAACGACTCCCAGGCACCGCGGCGGACTGCTACATGTTGAAGCTTTTTCAATATTTGTGCTTCATATTTCTAAAAATCTTGTTAACTAAAGCTCAGTGTGTAATCTTCTTATTTGACAAGCCACGCTCAATAAGCTATTCAAGTCTGGGAATTCATCAGGTTTGAACTGATAGAATAAGTAATTCTAGCTTAATAACAACGTCTTTAAATCAGAACAATTCCATGTCCTTTCTGCTTAAGAGTCAGACGCTCAGCTCCCATCAAACACAAGAACCACCACCGATGCTCGCTGAACAGCTTCGTAATTGTTAAGGCTGGGACTTTCAAATATGTAAATGACAGCAAAAGCTTTTGGCAAGTAAAGCCAATTCCGCAGTATTACACAGAGTTCCCAGAAACTCAGAAAGCTCATTTCAGGGCCCAAAAGCAGTATCTGTTATAATCAGCTGTCTCCTATTAGCCAAGGAGAGACGCTTCAGTCCAGAAGTAATGCCGACTACAGAAGAGAATGATTCATCAGCAGCCGCACGGGAGCAATACCCCGCTGGGTCAGTGTTCCGACGGAACGACGTCTTGCGTTGCCTCTCCAAAAGCACTTTGTGAAGTACCTTCTTGTCCCAGGAGCGTCACCCAGCCCGGGGCCAGCCAGGATCCGCAGGGCTTGGTCAGGAAAAAGCAGTACAAAACCACGGAACACGAGGCAAAGGCTTTAATAGGTAAGGAGTTACGTCTCTGCACGTACACCACTTGATTTTGATTAAAGTCGATAGCTTATGAAGGCTTTACAAACTATCGCATGAAAATGTTACGTTCCATGTTGCAGCAGCTCGTAAGTACAAAATCAGGTTTCGCACAGCATTCCTAAGGCCTGTTTTATGGTTATTAAAGTTTTGGTGGAGAAAAAAAAAAATAATATCAGAGTTCTTACTTTGCCTAACAGCACACGCAGCCATTTCACAGCTGCCCAGGACCGAACACGGCACGGTTTGTGGCCAGGCGAAGGAAGAAGCACGTGCACACACGCAAACGCTGCGTGGGGCAGGGGCGGCCTCGGCCTGCGCCAGCCGTTTGTGCTCTGACGGGCCTCGTTGCGTCTGCATGTGCTGCAGAAGGAAGCGTCTTGCATAAAACCATGCGAAATCCAAAGCTGACGTGACAGCTGAGTCGAGCTGGCTGCTTACGTGAATTAGAAAAAGAAAGCGAAGTGAAACTCATCCTGCATTTCCAGTTGGCAAACTTCGAACTTGGCTGCCCCGGTAATTTGGTTAATTCCAAACTACGCTCCAGTCCAGCCAGAGAAAGTGCGGTGAGAACAGTTCCCACAGCAAGCAAGGGCCCGGCCTTACGCCTCATCCTGACTCTCCCACAATGCTAAAAGGCCCCAAATCGCCCTTGTCCCGAGCCACCAGCGCTGCCCTGCACGCTCTGGGGCAGGAGGCTGCCAGGGACACCACGCTCACCGGCGATCCGGCTCCTGTGCACCACCGCTTCAGCAGGACACCACAGTGCCATCAAAAAGCTTAAATCAGTTGCTGTAGAAGGTAGTAATTTGTGGTCCCACGGGATTTTCTTACTGGTGGCAATGGGGCCGGGGGGGAACCCAAACAGGTTTGTAGAAGCTATCCAGAGGTTTGACTAGAGCGAACCCACAGGCTTTTCAGAGCCTAAAAGCTTCCTGAAGCTGCCACATGGCTATGAACTGCAGCAGCCCCAAAAAGCCCCAGGTCTGGTCTGAGTGGAGAAGGCAACCGCTTTACGTGACCCTTTCAGTTCCTTTTCTGGGGGTACTTCCACTTTGGCATCTTCTCACAGCCTGCTCCAAGCAGCTTACTAGCTTCCAGTAAGTAAAAACCTTCAGGTCAAACCCCAGTTCCCCCAAAAAGCACACCCAACACCAGACTGAGTTGTCCCCTGTAATTCTTTATTAGAATCATGGATGAATATATTTTAAATCAATCTAAAAAAAAAAAAAAAAAAAAAAAAAAAAACACAACGAATCAAAGTACAGTACATGCATAAAATACAAAGTAATTTACAAACAGATCAAAATAGCATCTTCAGAACTAATACTAGGAGGAGAAATGGATAGAAAAAAAACAAGTGACCGACTACAGCAATGCCTTCCGTGTGCCTTACACATCATGAGCACCGCAAGACAGAAAGGTTGGGTACGAAACGCAGCCGGTAGTGCCTACCCAGATCTGGATGTTCCAAGTGGGTCATATCAGAGTTTGAGAAACATCCCCTACAATCAGTTATTTCCCCGTAATTGTATAAATAACTGCAGGCATTTATACAACAAACAGTTCTTTTAAATACTGTAGAAATTCAGTGCCTGTAGCCCCAAATCTCAGTATTGACGACGTGCTTGGGAACAGCACTTACCGCGTGACACGCGTGGTTTCAGGGTGCAGTGACAGAAGGCACAGTTCATGTATCCCTGAACAAGCTAATCGACCAGGTGGTTTGTACTGAGCGGCAGACCACAGAAGGAACGCATCCAGTAAGAAAACTACTCCAGACGTTTTTGTTAAAGAACATATACCAAACCACTGGAATAATTTAAAAATACTGGATGAAACAGAACTGAAAACTAAGACCAGGTGGTGGAAGTTGTTGATTCATCAACTCAAGCATTTGAATATATTAATATACGTGGCATGTATTAATAAATGTGATATGTAATACGTGACAACACCCTTCAAGTCTGTGTGCCATGAAAGACAAAAGGCATCCTCAAATCCTGATACCACCGGCACTGCGGAGGCCAAGTCTCGGGCAGCACAAAAACACGCTGCAAGTCCCCGTGTTAGAGTCACCCTTCACCCGTTCCGTGGCTCGTGCTTTTGCGTCCTTCCCCAGCGGCACCTCCAGCGGAGCCCCAGCAGCGCTCCCCGGCCAGCCTCCCCGCAGCTCTGCCTCCCCGCACAACCTCCTCTGCAGCAGGCGCCAGGCCACAAAAGCTCATTCACAAGCAGCAAGAACCCTGCTGCTTGTTCGCAAGAAATTCTCTTTTCTCCCCCATAATATTCTATAAAAAAATCCTCAACTTGACAATCTGAAGATGTAGCCAAAAACATTAACTTACATTAAAATTGCACTTCAGAGCAGCGGGCGTTTCATCAAGCTGTAGATGCAGTATACAACACCTTAAGACAGGGAAAGATTATCCTGCCCGGAGATATTTTCCTAGTTAAGCTGACAGTAATTGTTTTGCGAGGAGCAGAGTAACATCTTCAAGTGCTCGCTAAAGGTGTCTGTGCTCTGACTCGCGGGCATCGTGTTGGAAAGAGATCAGATCGGTTCCAAACAATTTACTGAACCAAAACTGGCAAGTCGGTGTTGGGAAAATACTGCAGCCACACAGAAGCAGTAGATTTATAAACACTGAAATCAAAGTGTTTAAGACATGGAGAAATTCAGAAGGAATAAGCAGTAACTAAACACAAGAAAGTAACCACGAGAATTACAAATATATTTAAATCTTGGACCTGGGGAATATACACAGCCTTTTAGGAAAGAATGAACAATTTATATATTCTGACAGCACTGCATCTTTGGTTTGTTTTCAGTGGTTGGAGGGACGTGAATGGGAACCACGTTGTTGCTTGGAGACATATCGTTTTCACGTCTGTCGGACATTTGCTTCTGGGAAACAATACGATAGATCTCTGGAAGATGACAAAGAGTTAGTCATTACGCATACACCGGCAATACATCATCAGAAAGTTAAGTCTGGGGGAAACCAGGCATAAAATATATACAGATTTCCCACAGTTTTGGAAATACATAGGTAATGCGCAGAAGCGTTCACAAGAAGTTCAACTGTCATGCTTTCTATATGCAGAAAATATTTATATTTTCACAAAATAAATTCATTTTTTAACAACTGTTTTACTCCCCTTGAGATAAGAGTTAGTAAATGGACAGAATTCACCCATTCTTTTGCTAGGAATCAGAAACTCTGTACCCCATCAATTCCTTCTGATGGTTCCTAAGCCTCTGGGGACGGCGGTTGCGTGTTTGCCGACGTATCCGCAGACGTATCCGCAGGATTAAAAAGAACCACTCAAACTTTCTATCTCTGGTAGGACTGCAAGGGCAGTTTGTTCTCTCTCAGCATGCCTATCACCTACAACAGCTTGTCTATCATCCAAGCAGTTTTAAATCTTCAGAAAAGGTTGATTGGGGCCCAAAAGAGGAGACCTGGCCCCTTAAGCAGAACAGAAGCCCTCCACAAAGTCACCGTGTTAGTGCAGCTAAACTCCAAAACTACAGAGAAGAAATATGGACTCCAGATGAAGAAATTCCAGCGTAAGTTGGAGAGCACGGGTTAAACTCCTGTGCCTTTCCCAGCACGCTGCCAGGCGGGCAACGCTGCACACCTGCCCTGAAAGCCTTGCCCAGTTTCCTGGGATTTGTTAGTGGCCGATGGCGCGTGCTGTACGTAAACTCAGGGTAGCTACAAGAGCACTTGCTTCAGCTGCACAGAAGAAAGAGTACGGCACTTCAACCCCAGAAAGGAAATAAAGGATACCAAAAATAGCACATGGGGAACTCACTTGCAAATTCGAGTTTTAAACCATTGAAGTTTAAAAAAAAAAAAAAAAAAAACACAAACAAAAACACAAAACACAAAACCAAAACCTTGCTAAACCCCAGTTTAATAAAAAGTTTGGAAGTGTTTCAGAATCAGCAAAAAGCCGACCCTGAAATGACAACGTCACATCTCCTACCTTGCACAACTGAAAAGTGTGCTGGCAACAGATACCCCAGCACTGCCAAGCAGCAGAGCCCCTGCGAGAAGGGAGCTGATGCCCACACCCAATTTGCACGCTCCAGCTCACTGCCCTGCCATAAGGTTTCAGATAAGCCCCGGCTGCACAGGACAAGGGTGTCCGCACTTCACTCCTCCTGCAGAGCAAAGCGGGGAAGAGCCACGGCTCACAAACAACTCTGGCGAAACAAAGCAAAGGTCCAAGTTCCTCTGGAGGTCTGAAATCTCTTATCAGGTGGATAATGACTGTCCAAACACACACCTCGCCTGACCCCAAACCAAGACACATCTTTTCCACCAGAAATTTGTCATTAATGCGTAGCCTTTGTTCAGAATTTTAATGGGCTGCTGCTTAGTGCGCATCTTGACATCATTTCAGTACTGGAAATGGAGCAACCTTGTGCAGAGAGGTCCTCTTTGCTCCCAAGGGCTGATCACACAGCCAGGCGCCTGCTTTTATGACAACAGGAAGAGATGGCACTGAGCTAGGAAGGGTCCCTGACAAACAAAGCTTGAAAACCTTGCCCTTGATGCAACAACCCTGCACTGATTTAAGCTGCCAACACAAACAGAGGCCAAGTGTTCCCCAGGAGGAGTTGGAGCAGGGCTGCACACATCCTCGGGACCGCTGGCAAAATAAAAAGCTCTGACGTAGATATTGTGCTGTATCTATGGACTGTACAAGCGACATCAATCTTTGCAAGTAGCACTTTGAAAGAATTGCCTGCTGGGCCTCCAAACTGACAGCTCAGACTCAAATAGGGATAAACTGTTCAGAAAAGTGGATTTTACATAAGTGTTCAGTTACAGATCAAGTCACTGAGGCAACCAAACAAGAGCTGCACACCTAAAAGGATTTTCTGATTTCACCCTTTCTCAAGTTCACTCTTCTTTCCAACAGTCTTACACATAAACAACTTCCCAAGTTAAGTGACTCCCATGAAATCAGATCTTTAAAGCCACCTGCAACCCCATGTGGGAATTTGCAGATAAAGATCAGCCTCGCCCTGTGGCAGGCCGCTGGGTGTTCAGCAGAGTGCCTGTGTGCAGAGGGCGAGGAGCACAGCTGGAAGAGATCTGCTCTGCAGGAGCACAGCTGGAAGAGATCTGCTCTGCATTCTTCAGGAGAAGTTTTCTGCTCCACTACCTTGCCCCAGCTCAGGGTAGACAGCCAGTTTACCTCCGAGTGCAGAACGCTGCCCGTTCCTATTCAACAGGAGAAGGCTCTTGCCGCCTTCATTACTGGAAACTCTCTCGTACGACCCTCAGCAGCACCGATTCTCAGTTTTCCAAAGAACTTCCGGAACAAGTTCATACCAGTCCCTAACACAGGCTGTCACACACTTCCTCCACCCCTGTAAGCCAGGACTCACAACAGGGTGCTCTCTGTGTAACACCCTCATCTTACAGCAGAGATCTTCAGCAAGCCCTGAAGCCTTAAAAACGATCTTAACAGCACTGACTTCTCTGCTGACAGGGGGTCTTTCCCTCCTGACTCTGGGAACGTATTTCCATGATCCCCTCCAATTCCACGGGCTCCCCAGCAATCCTGCAAGGCCATTTAGCAGCTGTGCTGCTTGAATCAACTTGCAGCAACCCTGAGTTTGTTGCTCGCTGCTGCTTGTCCCTCCTCTGCAGTGCAGACCTTTGTGCAGCCACAGCGTACTGCCCCAGATGAAAGCCTAAATGGCTAAAACCTGCCTTTCCCTGGACCAGCTGCACACTCTGTCACCACCCGCGGCTGTGCTGGTGTGAAAGGGAAGGTGGGAACAGCTTAAACCTGCCCTCGCGGGAGGGCAAAACGCCTGGCGGCAAAGCCTACGCTGAAACTGGTCTGCACCGAGGAATGCCAGGCTAATGAAGACATGTGCTTTTTAATGAGGACACTACACTTTATGCTCTGCTCAGTAACTCAATGAGCCCTTATTAAGAGCACATTCAGCAGAATGCATCACTGCATAATTGGTAACTGTGTGAGACAGGCCTTGCACTGTAAGAGTGCTGGGAAAAAGTGACACTGCTGCCTAGGAGGAGCTTGTCCAGCCGTTGTCTGCTCAGCCTGCACTAGTGTTTCATTCATTTTCAGGTATACAGAGCTAACAAAAGAGGAAATCCCTAGAATTTTTGACATTAATGCTCTGTGATGTTGTTTCCTTGGAGACAGGATTCCTCAGAGATGAAACCGCAGCAGAATGCAGTACGGGAACAGAGATGGCACAGAGCCGGGCAGGGAATGCAGGCAGGCTCCAGTTTACTTTAAGGATGCTTTATCCTGCTGTGAATGCTCAGAGAGGATAGGATTATAATACCAGTCTCTCCTATTTGCCAGATGATACAAAGCAGCTTTGTGTGCACAACAATCAGCCCTTGAAGTCTAGACATCTTGCAACAGAAGAACTTGGATAGGGACCATTACTCTAAGCCACAGAAGGAAAAGGTCCCCAAAACCTCATCTGTTATCCACAGCAGGACAGGAAGCCCACTAGATGTAAGATATACCCCCCTCTAAAAGTCCTCTATAGTACAGGGAGAGGAAAGAAAAGCTTTCTCCCCCTTCTTCCACCTGTAACAACAGCAGATCACATACTCACTTAGGCTGTACTAACTACAATGCAATTCATATTTCCCATGCCCAAAGCCATCTATTCAAAGCGGCTTAATCCGAGAATGTAGGTGTGGAGAAGCTTAACGCAGGCCCTGCTACACCTCCAAGGGAAGTACCCTTACAAGTTTCCAACACCGTCCCAACCAGACCAGCTTCAGTAGGGCTGGAGAAGAAAGGAGTTTTGCTACAGACCTTAGTCACGACACCCTGTTCGGGAGAGATCTAAGCAGCTCTGTGAAAAGCATGGGGAGCAGCCTGGGATGTCTCTGCGGTGCAGTTCCCAGCACTGCAAATACCAGCAGAGCTGGTGCAGCAGCATGCCCTGCCCCGACTTCTGTCAGCCACCTCCGCTCGCTGCCTGTGGCAAAGCTTGTTGGCTTTACCAACTTCCTTCTTCAAAGGACAGAGAGCATTCCACCCGCAGGCACTGTGCTTGGAGGCAGCCTTGCCAAATACAGACTATCCATGATTCTGCAGGGTCACTCTGAAAACCACATTCCTCAGATGAGGAATGCTCCCTTCTTCCCTTCAAAGCAAATCATTAACAGAAAAAGCCAGCTGTGAAGTGTTATCGAGAAGTTTATTGGCAGAACATTTGTCCTTAGCATGCCAGTCACAGCCGAGATGGAGCCAACCTGCTGCTAATGCATTATTTACTTCATCTTTATCTCCCTGGAACAGGAGCTCCTGTCTGGAGCGAGCCACATGCCCACTAATCAGCAGAAGTGTTTCTTCCAGCACAGTCGAACCAGTCCCTCCTGAACAAGGATCCTGTCCGCATACCCAAGAGCTCTCTACCCAAAACACTGTCAGAGCAACATGCAGAGAACATTGACGTTTGTGGAAAAGCAACAGCCTCAACAATCTGTCACAGTCCACCAAGGGCAAGTTTTAATCGCTTGTTCTCCCATTACAGACTGCTCTACCTTACAGAAAAATTAAACTAAGAAAAAAAACTCAAACCTCCGCAAATTAGAATCCAAAATAAATTCTGGAATAAAAGGTACTGTTGGAAGCATGTGAGGAGAGATAAAGAAACAGCCTAGCCTGTGCCCAGGAGGTGAACTGCTTCCCCATGGCAACGGCAGTATATCGCCTGAGCGTCACCCAGCTCTGTGGAAGTAAGGCAGCAGCCCGGGGCACCCAGGAAACTTTCCACCTCTTCAGCCGTCACTGTTAGAGAACAGAACAGTCCAACAGGAGACGGGGGCAATTAGGTGACCAGTTTACATTGGCTACGACAGCCTGACAGCCACCTTGGGAGGGGGTAAACAATGTCTGATGTATTTCCAGTGCTGTTTTATTAGTGCTGGTGCTGAACGAGTATGAAAGTTAATTAACTAACCTTCATCTGATAGCCCTGATCCCCTCTGAAAACTGAAAGTGCAGGCAGCAAGGCTGTTCTACATTACACACAGCACATTTGGCCAGAATCTCACCTCAACGTTCAGTCTAGGTGCTCCTGAGAGGAGAGAGGCTACCAGAGACACATGCATAAAGGAAGAAGTTTCAGGTTCTAGCAGTTACAAGTACGCAATAAAAATGTCTTTCTCCTTGCCCAAATTCACAAGTATTTTTGACAGGACTACCTTTAGGTAGGTGAAGAAAACAGGAAATCCAGCAGGCATCCCAGATACCATTGCATTCGGCCACTCCTTAGCCATCCACCCTCCGATGGCATTAGTAGTTAGTCATGTAGGAAGTAAACATATAAGCTAACGTAACTTCTCTTTTTTTTTTTTTTTTTTTTTTTTTTTTAATTGTGCAAGGTTGAATTACAACCAAATTACTACACTGAAGTTAAAAAGGAACCACAGGGTTCAGCTGAAGAGGAAATGAACTCAAATTCTAGTCCCAGCATTGCATGAAGCAGCGAGATGACAAGCATCCCTATGCACTGTTTATCCATCTAACACGGACACTTTTTTGCTAGTGTATGGACAGGAGCACTACTGCTTAGGAACCCACTGTAAAAAACACAACAGAACCAGAATCTATCGGAGGCCTCTTACAACTAAGGGTAAGACAAGAAACAGATGGACACAGGCAGATAATATTCCAGTAGCCCAACAACTCTCTCTCTCCACTGCTAGGGTGTTCATAAAGCATTTCAAACAGCTCAAGAAAATGCTACAGAATTTATACTTTTATTACAGCAAATAACTTCCTAGCTGCCTCCTCACCTGCATACTCCAGTATGGCTAACCAGTCCTTTCTGGTGTGTTTACAAAAGAATGTCTAAATTAGCTGGCAAAGAGAAAAAAAATTCAAAACTAGGTGCCAATGTCACAGCAATAAGATCGGATTAATACAGACACATAGTTTAGAAGTGGGGCCGCTGCTCATACCAAGCAGATCAAGGTAGCCTGGCACGTGCTACGTTGGGATGGAGGGAGTTTAAATTTGCAACTGGGAAACATGTTGGAGGCACTTGGAGAGAACAGACACTCTCCCTGGTGCACCTAGAACAGAGAGACATACCAAAACAGAGGAGTCTCTCAGATGTTTTGAAGACCCAGACTGGATATTTGTAGAGGCATTTGCCAAAGCTGGGAACGACGAAAGCTCAAAAACCACACATGCCACTGCTGTCCCACTATGCCCTGGCTACAGCTGACAGGGTACACAGCAATACAAAAGTCCCACGACAGCTAGGGATTTCCACACCGATTTGAGAATTCCTACCCTATCCTTTATAAGCCACGGTTAAGTCTCCCACATAATTGCAGCTGAATGTCTTAGACTCTTAACAAGTTTTGCCTATCTAAAAAAAGGTTTAAACAAAAAGGAAGTACTTTATCCATGGAGCATAAAAAATGCAGCGCTCATTGCCATCACATGTTGCAGAGGCCAAAAGTCCAGCCAGGACTATTAAATGCAATGACAGTGACTACGCTGCAGCTCGCGAGTCACGATGTCTCAGACTACCAGTATTGTTTAAAGGAAGGGTCTCTACTGTTTCATCCCTTTTCCCTTGGCAACTGCTATGGTCACCATTAAAGATGGAAACAAACTAGATTGAGTTCTCCTCTGATAAACAATGGCTGTTTTAACCTGATGCGTGCATGAGACAATTCTCTCCTGTGGGTACTCCCTCTGTCATACACAAATGGGAAACTGAAACATAAACTAGGCTGACTAGAAACCTGGGGCAGATCAAAGTGAACAAGGATTCATTCCCGAGTCCAAGGCTGGCCTTTCAACTGTGACGCTTTGAAACTAGACTCCAAATCTTATGGCTGTGAAGAACGATTAAATAGCAAAATTTTACACGCCTTATAGGCAAAGAAATGCCTATTTGCATCATATCTGAGCAGCTTCTGCCCTTCCCCCTCGGAAGCACAAAGCACTAGATGACTCACCTGTCAGAATAGTCTGGAAAGCTGCTTCCACATTTGTAGAGTCTAAAGCAGACGTCTCGATAAATGACAAACCATTCTTCTCTGTGTGGACAGAAATACTGTAATTAGAGGGGTACACCACATATCTGTTTCCCACCTGGAAGAACTTCTGTACCAGATTGTATTTGTGGTGTTCCTAATGAGACACACGGGTATCAAGAAAAAGTATAAAAAGTTGTGGGGTTTTCCCCCCTTACGTGATCTGAAAGTAACACCACCCAACACCAACATTAGAATTTACACTCATCCTCAAGCACAGGGATCAGGCCAGTGCTGTGTTACTTTGAGGCATATCTTCCTGCATCACTGGAAGGAAGAATCTGTTGCACTTCCAAGAATTGTGTGAGGCAGGTTCCTGGATTTTCTTTAACCTCATCACATTTCTCCACCTCCCACCTGCTGGTATGTCATCGCAGCTTATTTAACAGGGCTAGCCCTACTGGGGGAATGACAGCCCTCCACCTGCAGGCAGGGATCCTCACTGGCCATAAATTCTGCAAATGCAGGTACAGCAAGCCTTAACATAAGAAACCCAGCTACACTCCTGGATGAAAGAAATTTGGCCCAACATAAGGCAAGATTTACAGAAACTAGAATTATTTCTCACAGATCTTAATTATGTAACAAGAGTCAGAAAGCCCGTTTAATGAAAGTCTGTTCAGCCACGGGCATCTGCATAGGGCTCCAGATCAGTTGGTACAAAGGCGGCAATATACAGATGCAAAGCTACCACCATACAAGAAACACAAACCTAAAGCCATAGGGACAGTTTCTGTGAGAAAACCAATGCACAGGCAAGAGAATAAATCTGGTTTAAAATCTTCAAGTGCCTCCGGCTGATTCTTGAAACCACGTCAGCATGCATGTTCTACAAGGCTTTCTTTTTGACTGAATTAAAAAGAGGCAAACACCAGTATGTGACACTGAGGAACATCAGCAGCAGCACTCTTTTTCCTCCTACCAGCACACTCGCATATCTAAGACCAGGTATGCAGATCCTCAGACAATTAGCATTAGAAAATTATTCTGAGTTCACCAACCTGCAAAAGCTCTGGCCTCATCTGTAGGGACTGCTCTCAGGTGGCGCAAGTCACTCTTGTTTCCCACAAGCATGATTACGATATTGCTGTCAGCATGGTCTCTCAGCTCTTTCAACCATCGCTCTACATTCTCGTAAGTGAGGTGCTTAGCAATGTCATACACCAATAATGCCCCTACAGCTCCGCGATAGTACCTGTGGGTGAAGAGACGTGTTAGAGAACAGGCAAGAAACATCATGATTAAAAGTGACAAGTTACTGTGCAAGAATGGGAAATAGCTATTACTAAGACAGCTATACAAGAAGATATCCAGAAGCAGGATACATGGGACTTGAAGCAGTGAAACAGAGCATCATGACTAGGGTTATGCCACAGGACCACCAGAGCAGCCAGGACAGCTCAGAGTCTAGGGGGGCAAGCCAAGCCCCATGCTTGTGGGGAGAACCCTGGATGCCAAAAATGAGGCTCTGGAATCTGTGGGGAGCTACTGTCACCTTCAACCTCTGAGTCACTCCTAAAAAGTCTCCCCCACCCACCACTCCTGGGTGCAGTACAAACACAGCCCATAGTGACAGACAAGACTTTAGAATGACTCACTGGATCATAAAAGTGTCAACCTGATCTATTCCCTTTACAAAAGGCCACAGCTGGTTTCCTTTCAGACCATAGAAAGGCACAGAGATGCATTCAAAAAGAAATAGGCTGTGTTCTCCCACCCCACAATTATCTCCAGCTTTACTTAAATCCAGCTTTTGCTATGCTATTTTTTTCCAATTAAATAAGCAAGCAAAGTGAGCAGTCTTTCCTTACTGCTACAGGAGGGTTTCTGGTCTTAGGTTACCACTGCTAAAACCTCCATGAACACTGATATTACTTTATCAATTGCCTGCACTGAAATGAGTCTCTCAAAGCTCTTGCATTCTAGGCTTGAAATGCCTCCAGCCACATATCATGAGAGTACTGAGAAGTAAATTAGTTTGTGCAGGGACAGACTATATCAAGTTTCTGGACTGAAAATATTTAAGCTTCCTTCCCCCATAGGTTGTGGATATTACACGATAAAATACAGGCCCCCCCGCCCCGTTCGCGGTTTCTGAGGAATCAGAAGGGCCCAAAATTACCCTCCTCAGCCAAAGTTTCTCCTCACTCACACAAGCTATCACTTACGCTGATGTTATAGCTCGGTATCGCTCCTGCCCTGCTGTGTCCCATATCTGAGCTTTTATTGTCTTCCCATCAACTTGAATGCTTCTTGTTGCAAACTCTACTCCAATGGTGCTTTTGCTTTCCAAGTTAAACTCATTGCGAGTGAATCGAGACAGGAGGTTACTCTTGCCTACTCCAGAGTCTCCAATAAGTACAACTACAAGACAAAAATGACATAATTAGATTCCAGATGTAGATAATACATTGACAATCACGTGCAATAAATATTTATTTTCTGGAATGAAGCATGAAGGAAAAGAATGGCAAAACCACCACCCTTGTCATTGGCCTACTGTCCAAGCGTTGATACTTCTAGAGAACCAGAGCTGCCACATTCACCAGCATTTCAAACAGACATTAGACTCAACTTTTCCTTGGTACATTTCAATCTCCTTTGCGCAACGTGGAAGAACATTCCTCCTCCAGGAAGAATATACACAGCTGTCACTGTAAAAGTCGGGGACAGTTTGGATTTCACATCCTTGTAACAACACTAGAACTTAAAAACAAAACAAAAACCCCACACCATGCAACCGAAATCTGTTTTGCTGAAGAAGCCCAAAACGCAGGGCAGGCAGGAGACTCTGCCTGCATTTTACACTCTTCATAGCTTTGCAGAAGAGAGGTTCCCCACTGGGGCAGAAAAATTTGTGAATGGAAAAAAGAAGACCCAAACCCCACAAAACCACAAGACCACCATCACCCTGATGGGCAGTTTAAAAATGCTACCTGAGCCACAGCACTCTGCCCTTCCGCAGTCCCTCACTGCTGCTGTGACTCCTGGCCACTTTAGGCCAGAGCCTTAAACTGCTCTGAAATGCTGCCAGGGTATCGCTGGGCCTCAGAATTGGAACACTCCCCCTTTCCCATCTCAGCTTGACTCATCACAGCACCAGTGCCAAGCAAACTAATTGGAAGGCTTCAGCTATGCTTGACAAGAGATTGACAGAATGTTTAAAGTCCAGTTCCTACAGGAAGAAAAAGCATCACGAGGATTCGCTGCAATATCCTGTAATGCTGAGTTGAAAGGTGCAAGTTTAAGTGTAACTTAAAACTCGCTACCAAGATGCAGGCCACTGGATGAAACACATTCACACCCCTAAGTCACACCAACAGCAGCCTCTCGGGATGATCTTATGCCCTTAAAGAAGATAAGGTACTGAACTGGCAACAGAACAAA
This sequence comes from Balaeniceps rex, assembly GCA_013401315.1. Lineage (NCBI taxonomy): Eukaryota > Metazoa > Chordata > Aves > Pelecaniformes > Balaenicipitidae > Balaeniceps > Balaeniceps rex. The sequence goes on along the minus strand of VYZW01010787.1, from coordinate 34,768 downwards.
ATGGAGGAGAAAGAGGATGAGTAAGATCCTTGAGAAGAATGGCTAAGAACCTTAAGTTCGGGAGTGAATCAAGACCAGTCAAAGCAAGAGAATGCATGCTTAGGACAAAAAAAAAAAAAAAAGTGTTGTGGCTATGCTTGTTTTGAAAAAACAGAAATACTTGCTCAGTAACATACATCACTTAACGGTTAAGACACCGCAACACAGTGTTAAAGATTCTGTGTGGTACAACAGAGGAATGAGTCCACCAAACACACTTCGGTCACATGTGAAACCCCCCACCGAGTCTTAGTCTAGCAGCGCAAATACTCCCATCTGCTGCTGCACCACACAGCAGCCCTCTGAACACTATCTGCTATTTAAATAATGCAAAACAATTCTGACAAAGGGGATTTCCTCTGACTGTAAGGGCAGAGCAGCACCTTTTAAACACCCTCCATAAAATGAAAATTGCAGCCAACGCTAGCTTCAAACATGGCCTTGTGGAGAATACTTCATCACAATAAACATCTTTCCAGCTTCCTCTGCCAGCTGACTCAGCATGCAGCCAGCCAAGCTACAGAAGTTGCATAAAGCACCGAGTGGCTCTGTTAACCACTTCCGTTTGTGAAGATCACAAGTGCAGGTAGGTGGCAAGCACGTATGCTGAATGCAAATAGGATTCTGCTTTCCTGCGTGGCAGGCCAGCACTGTTCGGTGTCGGCCGCCCTGACACAGCTGAACAGCTTTGCTGGCACAGAAGATGCGAAACCTTAATAAACTTAGTGCAGGGGACAGGGCACCTAATTGCATCACCACCACCTGGCAAACTGCCATAGCTTTCCTCTTTCATTGGCAAATAAGATCCTCAATACTATTTTGGCAGGTTTAAGGTCACAGTTTTAGATGACATCATATTTGTATTCACTGGGACATGTTACAAACAACAAGTTCCTAGGAGGCAAAAGTTGTCAGCTCCCTTCGCACACCTCAGTCCTGCCATCACCCAGCATTAGCTTTGGCAGGGGCCGAAAACCTCTCTAAACAAGGAAAGCAATCTACACACCTAATTTCCTTTTCCTAACATCATATACCTGTTAAGTATTCCCCTCAAACATATTTTTGTTTTTCAGTGCATATTTCAAAGCACTGTTTTAAGTCATTTAACAACAGACTGATCATTTTCATTCCTCTGCCAGGGTTTTTTCCTTACCTTCTCCGAATCCCATGCTGCTTACGTTTGGCATTGTTTCCAGCACCAGATTAATATGTCCCAATTAAAAGGGGAAAATATTAGACTTTCCTCCTTGAAGTCAGCTATTTCCTCTACTTAATTGGGCCATTGCAGCTCCTCTTGAACACAGACACAAGAACAGCTTGCAATGTCAGCAGGCGCCTAAGACTCCTCACACTTTCTGCGTTTCTGCCAGTCTGAGCAAGGATCACTCTTTGAATACAATTATGAATTGAAACAGCTTTAACAGCTGCTCAGATTGTATTATTAATTTTAATTTTGCTTTCCTTATCAAACCACCTCATTTTGATATTTTGTACTACACAGTATTCCCATGTATTACGTTCTTAGTCCAGAAATACAGTAGGAATGACCCGAGATGGCTGAGCCCCATTCTAACTATCCCAGACAAACAGTTTCTGGGAGGGAAGTGACATTATCTAGTTCCATGTTCAAGCTGATTGTTCCTGCACACACACTTTTACTGGGCTGTTCTTCCAGAAACTCACTCCTAATGGTTAGAAATTGCCTTCTAATTTTCAGAAGAAATTAGCGGTCAGCTGATGGTAATGTTCATGTGCCAGCATTATCCATTAGTTTATTAGTTTCTTCTCCCAGTGGTGTTTATGCTGGGGTATTTACAGAAAGCAACAGTATCTTCTCTCAGCTTTGTTCTACTAGCTAAATAAGCCAACCTCTCAAATGTTGCCTTATAAACAGACTGTCCATTTCCCCAAACATCTTCCCTACGAGTTCCTCAATTTCTTTCCCACACAGAGAACTGCACACACCATTCTAGGCGAGGTCTCTGTGATGTATACAGGGATTTTTAATATTTCCATCTCTACTAGGCATACCTTGAGCTGGAATTATCTTTTCCTGACCATATCACCTTGATAGCTCAGTCTGCCTGTGATCAGACGTAATTGTTCTAGATTTAGTTGGCAAGCTCTTACTTTACCAGATTCCTGTGAGTCCCCAGGCATCAAACCTTACAGTCTGAATCCCACTCCATCTGGAGGACCACAGTCCTCATCAGCACGCAGCCCTTCCCGTGCTGCGCTCCGACTTTCTCCTGTACCACCCAACTTGTATCATCAGCAAATTCCTTTACTACATCAGCACTGGAAGGAGGAACATCTAGAGGAAACATTTAAGCAAGTTCAGCCACAGGACCTATTCTTGAAAACCTCCATCAATAACCTTCTTTTGGACCAGCAATTCCCTTACAGGAGCAGCACCTCAGAAAGCTTCGCAGTCAAGGGAGGTTTGTATTGGCACATCCCAAAAGTCATGAAAGCGATCTCCCTGCCCCAGGTGACTACTACTAGGCAGGTCAGTCTTACTGGTTTAGCGATGTGCCAATTCAATACTTGCAGCCACGTGCTTTAAATCAATGCATTTGACTACCTACAGCATTAACCACCCCAAAGGTTTAAGACAAGCTGTCGTGGTTTAACCCCAGCCAACAACTAAGCCCCACCCAGCCGCTCACTCACTCCCCCCTGGGTGGGATGGGGGAGAGAATCAGAAGGGTAAAAGCGAGAAAACTCCTAGGTTGAGATAAAGACAATTTAAAAGGGAAAGCAAAAGCCATGCAAGCAAAGCAAAGCAACAAATTCATTCACTCCTTCCCATGGGCAGGCAGGTGTTCAGCCATCTCCAAGAAAGCAGGGCTCCATCACGCGTAACGGTTACTTGGGAAGACAAACGCCATCACTCCGAACATCCCCTCCTTCCTCCTTCTTCCCCAGCTTTATATGCTGATGATGTCATGTGGTATGGAATATCCCTTGGGTCAGTTGGAGTCAGCTGTCCCGGCTGTGTCCCCTCCCAGCTCCTCGTGCCCCCTCAGCTACTCGCTGGTGGGGTGGGGTGAGGAGCAGAAAAGGCCTTGACTCTGTGTAAGCACTGCTCAGCAATAACGAAAACATCCCTGTTATCAACGTTATTCTCAGCACAAATCCAACACACAGCCCCATACTAGCTAGTATGATGAAAATTAACTCTATCCCAGCCAAAACCAGCACACAAGCACTTGATGGAGAGGGAAGGAAGGCGGGGTGGGGGAAGAGAGTATGAAGTCCACGCTACTGTATAACTTTTATTCTCTAATTCCAGTTTTATTACTGTCGAAGACCAAAATAAGAATTCAATTTCCTAAGTTGCATGAAAAGCAATTTAGAGAAGTACATCAAGAAAGGATTATTAATTTTTCACCACCATTCCAGCTCACTCACCCGATTTTTATTTCTGTTAAACCTCTAACTTAATTAAAGGATTTTCTGAAAATTTCAACTATCTCATGAAATATGTTATTGACAACCTAATCAGTTGAAAACAGAAAGTCCAGCACCACTAGCTTGTATTGTCTAAGGTAAAAGTTATTACACAACTTGCATATTCCACAATTTACTAAGGGATTACGATGTCTGAAAACAGTTGGCTCTGCATTGAGCTCTGCTATTAAGAGGCATATAAATAAAGAGCCTGGACACATCTTCATGACCCCCAGAAGAACCTGCTGATGAACATCTCTTCCTGCCCACTTCAGGTGGAGTTTAAAAGAAACACGACTAAGACAACCTGATCCTACACCTTGTAGGTAGCTGGTGATAAACCTAACACAATCAGGTCTTATATCAACCTCTCTCCTCACCCATCCCCGCTGTTTTATTCACCCATTTCCTGTCATAAGAGAACCGGCGTCTCAAAGGCAATTTGGGGTAGGGGTCGTTCATTACCTGTACGTACAATACATAACGCAGAGCTGGGCCTCCAAACATCTCTGTAGTAAAATGGCTAAGCCGGCAGGTTTATTATAGCACAGGAGTGCCTCCACATCTAATGCAGTGAAGGCACAGGGCTTGCTACTGCTGTAGAAATCAATAGGTGTCATGCAACCACTTTTCTCCACAAATTTCTCTAAACAAAACACACAGGGGAAAAAAGTGTTTTCTAAAACCCAAACCAAAAAGTTTGTTCAGTTTCAGAGCATTTCTCCAATTTTCCCTTCGATATTGAGGAAATGAACATGATGCAAAGTAGGAAGCAGACAGCTGAAACTGGAGTTTTTCCTAATGATAAGCTGAATGTCACCGCAAGTCAGGTCAGAAATGAGAAGTCTGACCCCAAATCCAGAGTTCCAGATGCTCTCAAGCTTTGTCCATAAAAAACACAGAGGACATCTTCTACAAGTGAGGGTTACTTTGATAACTACTCATCTACTGCAAGTACATTACTTTAATCAAAAAGAGTAAAAAGTTCCTGCATTTAAGCCAAGCTTGCTTTATTAAGTAATAAAGCAATATCCTTATAGCACCATTATATTTTCCTCCCATTAAAATTAGAGCAAGATTTCTGCAAACTGATCTTCATACGTCTTTGTTTCCTCAAGTGCAGTGCTGGGAACAACAGGCACTACTCTCAACTAAACCCAAAAAGTATGGAAGAATACAAAGACGTGTAGCTGGATAAGAAGAATTTACCAGCAATGGTCTTTTTACAAGCTAGGCTTAGGCTTTAGCACACGCTGAAGTGTTGCAACAGGGTCAGGAGAGCGGTATTTTGTAACAGGTACTGTGATTTAATGGTACAGCAGCATAGGTGGGCTCAGCTTACACCCACCAGCACAGTCAGCCAGATTGTGACATACAGCTGCTGTCAGGGGCTGACAGGACAAAACCAGAGGTCTCACATAAACAGACATGTGGCAGTTTAACTCAAGAGTAGTAAAAGACAGCTAGACTAGAGAGTATCACCCAATTATTTTAAGCCAAGTCAAACTCTGAACTCAGTCCCACCAACCTACCATGTCCCTTCAAGTTCATAAACCCAGAAGAACTGTCCTACAGTGTCCTTACAGACCAACGCCTAGGCTGACTGTCAAGAACTGATGTCTGGGAAACATTACGTGTTACAGAACAAACAGGCTAATCTTTGTCCTAGCAAGCCCGTTCATCTTCGAACAAGCAATACCTTCTGACTTCCCACTGTAACCATCACACTGAAATGCCCCAACAGACATTTTTCTTCCTCTGTAAATTTGTGCAGTCTTTTAAACCCATTTATAGTATTTATGGCAATGCACCACTCCAAAATTTGCATACACATTCTGTGAGACACTATGTCCTTTTGTTTTCGCCTGCTGCTCAATAAAAGAACCATTACAGATATCCAGAGAAATTATGACAAACAGCAGATACTTTCCCTATTTGCCCATATCACTCACTGTTTTAATTTTCATAAAGTCGTACATCACTTCAGTATAAGGGATATGAAACAATTAGGTCTCTCTTCTGATTATTTCGATGCCCTTCTCCATGTTTTTAATTCTACAATATCCCTTTCAAAATGGGTATGCCTGCCCTGCCTACCTTTCTTCTCAATCCCCAAGATGCTCATGTCTCAGATTCAAACATCAGCTTAATGTTCCCGCTGAGTTCTCATTTCCTTTTCCAAGAGATTTTACCTACCTCTTGCCTTTTTGACCAGTGCCTGGTAAGGAGACATTCATTCCAGAGACCTCCTCGCAATAATTTCAAGATCATTCCAGAGCAGTGACAGCTTGTTTAGAACCACCATCACCTTTGGGAAGTTACAAAAGTTTCCACAATTTGTATTACTCTGCATTTGTTATGTTATTTCAGCTGCCACATTAATCCCAGTTATGTGACATTACATCAACTTCCCGCAGTCTACTTTAGCTTTGCAAAACCTGAATCGCTCATCTTCACACCACCGTTTTCACAGCATTCCCTGCACTCCCAACAGCTGCTATAAACTCGTCTAAACAGAAAAAGCTTTAGGAGAGGCGATCAATTAAACTAGCTTTGAACTTCTCCATATAAATGGATCCCAACTTAATTGTTTCCCGGTTATATAAGGAAGCAGGTCTAATAAAAGATAGGACCTCTCCCAACAAACTCTGCGTCACTGATATTCCCAGGCCTTCACAGCTAAAACATTAATTATAAGCATACTGACAGAACTGTATGAACAAGTAAAAGTAATGCAATGGTTTTGATAACTTGTGCACGTAAATACCTAAAATAAGATTGCTTGATGAGATTAAACTAGTGGTCAGCAAGGCCCTTGCCAATGCTGCAAGCTGAAAAAAAGAGAGGCCCTTCTTGGTACTTCCCGATTTGATTTTAATAGCAGTACAGATGACTGATTTATAGTTAGAAATAATGCCACTTTCCACATGGCAATTGGATAAAACAGGCAACAACAACAACAACAACAACAAAACGTAATTCCTCAAAATTATGACAGGAGCTTAAGGGTACAGAAGACAGACACTGATGTTTTCCTTTACCTAAGTTTCGTGATGACGAGCGCTGGATCTCTCACCATCACAATGTAACAAGCAATACTCTAAATCCTAAATTCAGATTTACAATACCATATAATAAACAGCTATTTTTTAGAACACTTTGGTCGCTTTTGCAGTAGGATTTAAAAAATTGGATAGTCAACTTCAAAACGTCAGCATTTCTGCGCATGTTTCACAGCATGCTTTATGAACCTTTACAACAGGCTGGTATTTTACTCCCCAGGGAGCGATAACCGAGTACTTAACCACAACCTGCAACATTTTAACCCAGCTCGCTGCTGTAGGGCTGACTGGAGGGGCATCGGTCCTGCAAAATAAGATATTCCTGCCCCTCTCTGCTGGGTGCCGCATGAGGTGCCAGGACAGGATGAGGGACCACGGGGTGAAACAGCAGTTACATTCACCCCTCGTGAAGGGCAAATAATACTAGTTTATTAAATTAGCTGCATCATCTACCGACGCCAAGCATATCACTCATTTACTTTACAGTCCTATTTAATGGCTGGAAAAGGAAGCAGCCCTTATCAACCTCAGGCATCCTCGCTCACGATCTTTGCTCGCCATGCCAGCCGGCTGGCCGTCGCCTCAGCCCGTTCTCTGAGCAGAAGCCTCGGACATGACGCAGGCACGCCACATCAGCCCTACGAAAACCGACCCAAATTTGACATTTTGGGGCGAGGGCGCGACCAGCGCCCGCAGCGCTCCGGGGCAGGCAGTGACGCCCAGCACACACCCGGCGATCAAGCTCCAGAAACATCCGAGCAGGGCTTGGCGATGCCCGGGGAAGCCCAGCCCCCGCCTCGCACCGGCAAGGCCGACACGAGGCTGGCTGGGGTCCCCCCCGCCGCCCCGCAGCTCCCCGAGGCGGGCCTGCTCGGGCGGCCGCGTTAGGGGAGCGGCAACCGGGACCCGCCTGTGGGCCCGGGCACCTCCCCCGGGGCCGCGGGGGAAGCGGCGGCGGGGCGGGGTCCGGCTGAGGCGGCGGGGAGCGGGTCCCCCGCCCCGCCGGAGGGTCGCGCCGTGAGGAGGCCCCTCCCCGCCAAGGCCGAGACCCCTCCGGAAGGTGACCCCTCCGGTTGCCGTGGGGACGAGACAGCGCTGCCGGTACCTTTGAAGAGATAGTCGTACTCGTCGTCGCGGGTGCCCATGGTGGGGTGCGCCGGGGAGCGGCGGAGGCCGAGGACTGGGAGCCGGAGCCGGACCCTCCCTGCAGCCGCCGCAGCGCTTCCGCCCTCCGCGCTCTGCCCGCCCACGGCCAGGTGCTTCCGGGGCAGCGCAGCGGCGGCGCAAAACTGCTTCCGGGGCAGAGTCCCCCCTCCCGCCCATCCCAGCCTTAAAGGGACGGCGCCGCGGGCGGGGCGGGGCAGTGTGGTCCGCCCGGCCCGCGGAGCCAGCACAGGCACCCAGCGTCGCCCACCCGGCGAACACGGTCACGGTCACGATCTGGGTCTGCGGGGGGCGGCGGGGAAGGGACTAGTGGCGGCTGGGCGGGGCTGTGCCCAGAGCGGTTCCATGGTGTAATGGTTAGCACTCTGGACTCTGAATCCAGCGATCCGAGTTCAAATCTCGGTGGAACCTGGCATTTTTCTTTTTCCCTTTTCCTCCTTTTTTTTTTTTTTCTCACCTTCTCGCTCAAATTACGGCCAGACGTGCTCCTCGCTCCCCGCCCGGGTTCCTCACACACAGCGGTGCACCAGCCACACCTCACCTCTTCGCCTGGCTGGCACCCACCAGCCCCATGCCCAGCCGTGGCGTGGGTGCTCTCATCCCGCCTACACGGGCAGGCGCTGCCCACAGCCACGGTGGGGTTTGGGGTGGGTTGGCGGGAAGGCCCCCAGGTCCCACAGATCTGTCCTGTGAACTGGGCCAAGAGTGGCGTGCAAAGCCAATGGAGCTCATGGTGGAGGCGTTGGCGATGGTGACCAGCTCTTTCAGCTCAGGAGATGCAAAGAGGCCGCAAGCGCGGGCCTTGTCCCTGCCACCCCACCGCTGCCCACCCTGTTTCTTCTTCCTTCCCAAAACCCAGTCCCCCTCATCTTCCCCTGTGCCATGGGAGACACCAGCTTTGCCATCAGCTTCCCTTGGCGCAGGCTTGACACCTAAATAGAAGAGGATAAAAATAGCGCTTGTGTCCAAATGATTAAACCAAAGCCCTTAAAACTGGTCTTTTTCCACCAGCTTGCCGTTAGCAGCAGCAGTAAGTTCACCATCTCTGCAATCAGCGGCTGTGTTATCATTTCTGTGCGTGGAAAGTAACACCCAGGCATTGGCGGCAACGCTGCGCGTCGGTTACCGTCTGCTTGAACGATAACGAACCATAGCGAGATCCTCTGCGTTTAAAAATAAATAGTTCACGCTGCCTCAGAGAAAACAAAGCACTAATAACAAGGACACACGACATGTCACCACGATGTGTCACACCACAGGAGCACGACGCTGCCGGCGGAGGCTCTGCGGGAGCCCGTGGGTGAGGTCGGAGCATCAGGGTCTGGGCTCTCACCGCGTCCCACTGCCAGCCTCCGGCGTGCCCTGGCAGATCGTGCACCTCCAGCTTCTCACAGGTGCACAAAACCCACCGAGCATTCAGGATGTCGCATCCCCAGGCCCCCGTTCCCTGTGTCCCATGGGAATAATTTCCTATGCCAGTTCCGTAAGGGCATTGCGAGGCCAGACCTCACAGGAGCAGAAAGCACCCCGGTAGTGTAGCGGTGAGGTCTGTAGGAGCCTGCGTTGTCTTTGGATTCATCCTTTTTATCTCCAGATGAACCCCAGAACACCTAAAATCGTGAGTCTGAAAATGCTTGTCCCACTCCTGACGCTCGTCTCAGAAGTTATCCAACTGCATTGAGTAGTGCATTAAAATTGATAATGGATACTTGTATGTGTAGAGGCTGGGGTGTATTTATAACTCTGTAGTTCAGGTTTCCATCTCACATCCTATTTGCAGTTCTCCATTGAACTTTGTTTTTTAAAGCTATTAATTTTCACTTGATGTTTCTCAGGCCTGGTTTCATCCTCCAGAAATGCTCTTAGTTCTAAAAAAATAGCACAGATGAAGTATTTTTAGTTGTCCTCCTGTAAGAGCTGTTCTCCTTTTTGTGTTTTGGATTTTGTTTGTGAGCCTGGAAACACCCTTTATTTACATTTTTCATATGCGTCAGCGATACTTCCTCTTGCACCAAATTGCAGATGTTCCTCATCTGGAACTGGCTCATCCTACGCAAGATTTTAGGGCACAAAGTGAGGACAATGACTTCTCTGGCTGAGCTAAAAATCACGGTCCCTACATTGCTGTACCGCTGTCACTTGTTGAACTTAAGACATTACGAAGCAGAGGCATTTTTACCAGTCGTGCATCGTAACATGAAAATTTCTGCAGATTGCCATGTATATGAGCAGCAGCAGGGGTTATTTCTAGCCAGGCCTGTTTAAATGCATTTGATCGTTTATAATCAGGTTCTTCGTGGCGTAGAGAGGCAAATCTGAAACAGCAGAAAGAACTTTGCATCTAAACAGGAGTCGACTGACAGCGGGGCGTGAGGATAGCGCTGGACTAGCAAGGAGCTCCAGGAATTAAAGTCCTATGTTCTGTTCAGTCCTGGGTTAATTTTGTTTCTGTTCAAGCAAGGCCCAGATGAGAATACGCAAAACCTCAGGAAATGTTGCTGTCAGCGCAGACTGGTTTTGGCTACTCTGCTCTTTCTTTGTGTCCTGTCCCAGAGCGTGCTGCTGTAGTTACGGGATGGCCTGGGACACCTCCCGTGCGTATGAAACATGGCCAAAAAGCAGAGGTCAGGCCTGAAATAACAGAGGAGTGTGTGCTCTGGGACTGACAGCTTTTAATGTGAGCACAGTCATTCAGCACTGGCATTTCTGCTGCGTTAATTGCCATTAGTGTCATCCTTGCGGGAACACTAAATTCATTGCAAACCTTGAATTAGCGCTCTCTCGTAATTCTTCAGTTTGTACTTAGACACAACCATTTGCGAAGGCAGCAGGTTCCAAGCAACTGGAGCAGAGACAAGGAATGATACTCAGCTGGCCCGTGGATGTTCAATTTAGCGAAGAAAAGAAGCAGAGGTCACACTCATAACTGCGTATTTATGGTTCTGTTCTGGAAATTCATACAGCAGCTGCCAAAAAGGCCCCAGCTTTTGCCTCGGCAGCACCATTAACGCGCAGATGTGTGTCAGAGCTGTCAGCTCCGAGCTGCTCAGCCCCAGGCGCTGTGCATCAGGCTCTCCCCGCGCCTGGTTCTTACTCCATTCTCCCACTTCCCTCCTGCCACCAACTCCTGAGACCCCAAGAGAAATCCTGGCCTAATAAAGAGGAAAATTTGCCACCATCTTTGATGGTTGTAGCGTTCCCACAACAAGGTCAAGGTCTCTTTGCAGAATACACTGGTGGTATTTGACATGGAAATAGAAGAACGGGAGACAGGGATGGCCAGTATTTGCTGCTGGTCCCAGCTTTTCTGGCTCTGAAATCCCTGTTCGCACTTTGCAAAGCCCATCACTTTGCAAAGCTCAGGGAAAGATTTGGAATTGGATCACAATGACTCAAAATTGTGCTTGAATGGCTATTGACCCAAATTCCTGTTTCCCAGATGAAAGCAGCCACTGGCTTCCCTGGGGCAGAAGGCAGGAAGGACAAAAGCAAAGCCCCAGAACCTACTCTGTTTTATCAGAGGAGAAATATTTCCTGAGGGGGAAATCCAATCAATACTTTGCAATTTTCTAACAATCCATGAATCATTGCAATTATGCAGAGATAATTCAAGCTTTCCAATCCAGCTGCTAAATTAGAGAAAAGCATACTCTTAAGCACTCACTACCCCCAGCTTGACATGTCAGCTGGAAAAGAAACTTCAAGTATAAAATCCATCCACTGAAATAAAAAAAAACCTCTCTTTTTAAAACCCTGGATGAAATTAAAGGGTCTATGATGTAGAAGGAGTTCTATTTGTCAGATAATTCCATGACAGAGGTAGGAGTAATGAAAATGCATGGAGTCGATAGGAATTTTTCTGTTGATAACTCGCTTGAATCCGCTATATTCTTTTTCTAGTTCTACAGCTCTGAGAAGAAAGGAATATATAAGAAGAAATGGACCCAATCAAAATTATTTTCTATAAATCAGCCTTTTCTTTCCTAACCCTGGAGTTGGAATAAAAAAGGACCTGGATGTGAACGGGGACCTATCCAAAATCAAACCTCATCCTGGTTTTGCTGTTCTCTAGGGATCTCTGTGGCACTGAAGAAAGAGTGGGAAGGGAGCAGCTCTAGAAAAATCAACCATCTTCTGGACACATTTTTTCGCTGGGAAAATATTGTGGTAAGCAGAAAGGAAGGAAAGTTTTCAGTATGCTTTGGGAACAGGAATTGAATGCAACGGACTCGATGACTTGGTGTTTCTTGCGATGACTGTCAAAATGAAGTCATCAGTTTCCTGCATCCATTTTGGACTCAACACACATCTCCTTGTCTGTGTCTGCTGCCTCCAGAGACATATTAGCAAGATAATACTGGCAGCTCCAGGATAATTGCTGGCCAAGATATAATTTCTGAGACATGGCTCAAAATCTTCTTCCTCTTACTACAGCCTGCCACAGGGTTTTATTTCCTATCTAGGGTCAAAATCTGCTTGATGTTGGTGTCGCTACCAGACAAATACAATGTCAAAGACAGCAGTGCAAGCATTATCACACGTCCCAACATCTTCTAATTTGGATTCAAAAGATCAGCCCTGGGGAATGAAGAAGGCAGTTTGATTTCTGTGGCCAATTCATTCACTGCTGAAACAACCAATGGAGCTGGCTGGCTGTGCTCAGCACGGCGATGCTTGTTGTGAAGCTGTACAATTATCTGGGGAGCCAGGCTGAGACTGTAAAACTTTGCTCATTAAGATCATTAGAGAGCTGTCAGATGGAACAACTGGGATGGCTTTGATCTGGCAGAATACCCTTCCTCCTGCTTCCAGACCTTGGGAACCATCCAGTTCCCCATAATTAATTTTTTTTTTCCAAGTCATTCAAACAATACTCATTGGTTTTTTATAGGGTACAATAACTTCTTCAGGCAAACTAGAGGCTGTAACAGCTATAACAAGATTAATTTTTTAAATGGAAACCCTGATATTTCCATGATTCCTCTATAAATACATTTGTAGTTGGTTTTGCCAAGAAAATGACAAAATGTTGCTCATAATCCCGAAGATATTCCCTATAAATCCACTAGGTGTCCTACTGTTTTCAAGCAATTAGGCTCCAGGTTTGTTTGGGTTTTTTCCCTAGTTTTGCCAAGCGAGGAATTAGTTTGAGTCTTTAGTGGAATTAGGTCTGGGTTTGCAGGTTGAAGAAACGTATACGTACGGTTTGTGCGACACAGCAGGACATCTGGCTCACGGTGGCAGCTCTTTTGGCGAGTGGCATTAATGTTTCCCACAGAGACCGACTCAGGGTTAGAGGCTGGAAGAGAAAAAGGAAAAGAATCTGCCTTCCTCTCTTGGGAATGCTAAACACGATCCATCAGAGCCAAATCCTCTTCTCAGTCAACCTTGGGCATCTATTTATAGGGCTGCTGAAGGGAGCCCAATGCTGACCTCAAAGGTGGTGGCAACACGCGTTAACCTTCATCAGAGCCGCTCTGCGCAGGCTGCAGTTTTGACATTCCTGGTCACTGTTCCAGTCCCTGACAGGCATCCCGCTGCTTGCCAGCGCTCGTGCCTCTCTGTGAAGGCCGGCACGGCACCCGCTCATGAGGCATCCGGTCACTCCATGTCAAACACATACTAAGAAAAGCAGGCTGAAAAATAGCCAAAGGATAATTTTCTCATCCCAGAAAATACTTGGGATGGAGCGCGGCCATCGGAAAGCAGCCAGCTGCTTGGCTGCTCCTTCAGCGCACGACCCAGAGCACACACAGTATCAAGTCGAGCTATTTGGGACATCCCTCAACTGCCTTGGGATATGTTGCTTGCACTGAGTCCCAGCATGGCAGTCTAGACTTCTCTGAAACAGTCATCTCCTAGGTATTTAAAAAACATATTTCATTATTTCAGTGTCTTTCAGTGCACAGAAATGGGTATTTGCAATGTATCGGTGAGGGACGACTACAGGGTGGTTTTTATGGTCTTGTCACTGAAGCACAAATCACATTCTGTATAAACCTGAGAGCCTTACCCTCCGCCGAGCAGTGATTGTTGCATTTGCAAGCACCCCCCCCATTCACATTCAATTTACCCCAGATCTATGTGAGGCAAGTGAGGAGAAAATCAGGTTTGTTTTCTATTTAAAAAATGCCAGAGGCAAAAATGCCCTCAAACAATGAGGTTACCTCCTTTTTCAGTAGGTGCTTCATGGCCAGAAGTACTGCCCACGGCTATTGGCTGTGCAAATAGGCACCGGGCAAGGTGTCAGCACCAGTTTAATCACAAGCTGCAAGGGGAAATCAGAGGGGGAACAAGAGCCTCCTGTCCTTGGCCCACCAGGATTCCTTGCCATCAGGCATTGCACATCACGGGAAGTGCCTAGCATCTGTCCTGTGCCATGTGTTACTGCACTGCCTCTATTTCTTGCTATTTGTGTTGAAGGTATGACAGTCATTTTCCTGACAACCTGCAAGAAGAAAAGATACCCCAATCTTCCGACTGTATGTATATATAGATACCTGCTGTAGTACCATCCATATGCAGTATGCACCATATGCTAACTGTGAAAGAGTTTAACCTGGTCCAGTGCATGTGTTTGCTGTTATACATAACAAATACGTCAAGCCTTGCCATGATTCAGTGCATTATGCATGGGAGCCATCTGGTCCCGTAGCTGAAGAAGCAAACTGAAAATTTGATAAAAGCACAAACAGTCACAACGAGAGAGACTGAAAAGATGTGTTGATATTCCAAGCAGGAGTCTCCTTCCATGGGGGCTAATCTCATCACCCATTGCCTCTTTCCTGCTCCTTTCTCTGGAAAGCTGCTGTCAGACAGGTTGCACTCTCAGCTCTGTGAGTACGCACACCTTTGGGATGCTAAAAACGCGTTTCGTGTGCTTGAGCAAACCTTCTGGGACAAGATTGTTCTCAGTAGCCAGCTGTGCAGTGAGTAAGATGTGCAAGATGTTTTGTGGAGCACATTTTGTGGAGCTTGGATTGATCAAGAACTCTGGCTGGTTTAAAACGCACTCTCGGTTATGATTAGTCATTAATATTGTCTCGCTACTGTGCAGAAGTACAGCTTATGGCTTTGACAGACTGAAAGGAGGTCCATCTCAGCTTGCCTAGATGTTCTCAGCCCTGGAGCGGAGATGTATTTTGGAGGGACTGGAGCACCAGGGGAGCAACAAGGAACTCGGTGCAATGGATGGGGTAGCGTTTGGGATGGCTTGGATTTGGCCAAGAGTTTGTGTATAACTTGGCCAGGAACACTGGGTTACTAAAACTGGCTTAATTAAATTTTGGAGCTAGACCAGGTTTCCCCCATTCTGACCCTGGTTTCTGATGTTTGGAGGGCACAGGGAAGGAAGGCAGACAGCAGATGCCTATTTTAGTACGTCTCTGCAGGGAACGCGCGCGCTTCAGACAGGTACACATTTGTTTCCTCTGACACCAAATTAATGGGAATTGATGTATTGATTCTGCAATTCTAAAAATTGCTTCAAGTTTTGGCCTGTTTCCAAGCTGGTTAGATGCAATGTGCACACAGTTCAAGACAGATACGTAATTATTCTAATATGAATACAGTTTAAAAAATTCAGTTCCCTGTGAAATCCAGAAGATAATAGCATTATGGTTGTGCAAATAATGCAGTCATTCCTGCTTCATATAGACTATTTTCCTGTCCAGTTACTCTTTTAGGCTTAATAAAAACCAAGCCCCTCCAAAATCACAGAATTATTAAGATATTTGCCACTAGTGCAGATTCATTCAGTATTTTTCATCTTGTTTTTTTCTTATCTGTTTCGAGAGTACACCGTTCAGAGCAAATGCAATCTGCTGTTCCGTATTTGTGGAGAGTATTCAGGATTATGGTAGGGCTCTACCAAAATGAATATGTTACTGCCATCACTGTTGTTATTATTATTATTAAACAATAATAACCTGAGTCAGTCATTTGCCAGTCTCAAGGGTTAAAACCTACCGCCTTTGTGCGCATTCCCATATTTAACTAACTAAATACTGGCAAAGTATCCACCTCATATACAGTATTTGTAGACTATCGGAACATCTCCGTGTCAGGCAAGCTCCTGGTCCTAGAAAGAGCAAGCCTCTTGTATTGGGAAGGAGTAAGAGTCTTGTATTTTCTTGCTTTGATCACCATGTCTCTGCTTTTATGATCTCACTAGGAAAGTTACTTGATGTTTCTTTATTTTGAGTGTCAGCATGGCTCCTGCAAATGTTTGAAGTCATCTTTGTATTTCATTTATTTTCTGGCAAAACAGCATCCATCTGCCGTTTAAGAATAGAACATATAAAAAACTGCATACGACTCCAAAGCACAGAACACAGAATTTCTGGGCAAAATTCTCTTCTCAGTTACACTTACATAACTCCGGAGTAGTGTATTCATCTTTCTCGTTGTTACTCTGAAA
This sequence comes from Balaeniceps rex, assembly GCA_013401315.1. Classification (NCBI taxonomy): domain Eukaryota; kingdom Metazoa; phylum Chordata; class Aves; order Pelecaniformes; family Balaenicipitidae; genus Balaeniceps; species Balaeniceps rex. The sequence continues at coordinate 18,631 of VYZW01010787.1, read as the reverse complement.
CCCATTTTCATTTCATTGTGTCAAACCCAAAGGACCTACCATATATGGCTAAATCCGATTTCATCACAACTGTTGTAATTTCCTAGGCAAACTTACAATCTCCGAGGAAGTACATCAAGATGCATTTGCAGTACGTGGGCCTCAATACTCTAAGAAATATGCTGCTGTCAGTTGTTCTCTGTTAGTAGTTTTCCATGCAAATAAAAAAACGACGTACGTGGAGAACTGCTGAACTATCTGGAGCAGAGGTTTGCTCCACATACACAAGCAGAGAATCTGCACTGTATGGCTGAGCTCATTTTTAAAACATCATGTTCAGCAGTTCGATCTTTAAACAAAGAAATAGTTTGCTCTGGATTGTTTGATATTTATTTGGTATCGCTCTGTTTCTTGGCTGTCCGTGCTATAGAAATGCTGTTGTGCTACCAGGAGACAGATTGCCTGGACTGGAAGCCCCAGCCCTGATTCAGGGAAGCACATGGTTTCCTTACAATGATTATGATGATTATAATTACTATGCAGTATATGGTGCAATTGTTTTTGGTGTTTAAAACAGAACAAAACAAAACAAAACAAAGCAGTTTTGGAAAGGAAAACATTAGAAAACAACATTAGAAAAAAATAATTGTAAAATAGGAAGTGGTTGACCTTCAGGAGATAACTCCATCTGCATTGTCTGCTATCCAGCGTTTCTAGTGATCAGAAAATGGAAAGAAAAAAATCCCATGAAATATCCCAATACTCCTTCAGAAAATAATGCACCTCCTTTTCTGTAGGTATAACATTTTACATCTCCTGTTCAACAGCTGCTAGTGTCAAAGGCCAAGCAGGCAGTATGTGGAATGCGGAGCCTGAAGTTTTTCAGCGGTCGCTGAAGGCAAAACCATCTAAAGCTGTAGCAGATGTTTGCTTGCTTCCTGTCTGCTTATCAGCCCTGCAAAGACACTTCGTTTTTGTACTTGTTATGCCAAGTGTAACTATGGAGATCTAATACAAGCTGCGCAACGGCGATACGGTGAATAGTTCTTTACGTATTTGGTTATGAATGATCAAGAAAAATATTATGGTTTCTAAGAACTCCCTCAAATTTTTCCATATGTACATTAGTCATTCCACTCGCACAACAAGAAAATGACTGTGTACAAAATAATTTAAAAAATACTACATTACTGCAGCTCTATAAAGATTAATTTAAATATCATTAATGAATTGTTACTCGTTGCACCTTCCACACGATCCTTTCCAGTTTGACCTGCCCTTTCAATTGGGACTGTTGTCAGAGAGGAGTCCTCCAAGGCCCTGAATATGCTACGGAAGAGAGTTCTTAACTGTCAATTTAAAAATCAGTTACGCTAAACATTTTTTGTTGAGTAATCTAGGTGCACCTCAGCTGGTTTAATTCCTGTTTATATTCATTATGAGCTCCTGTAAATTATAACTTTAATATGAATGACTATATGCACGTGTTAAAACAGTATTCTATTTTAGGGCTTTGAGCTAGTTTAATGAGACTGGTTTTTACGCTGTTGCATTTAAGTTGATGTGCATTCCCAGTACAGGCAAGACCCAGAGCAATTGGGTTTATTGCTTAATTAATAGGAGTTCTTTTTCCTCTATGAAATAGAAGAAATGAAGACATTTACTTTACGTAAATCCTAGCACAGACGTGTTTGCTTTAAGTTTTTAATAGTAACAGAAAAGGATGGTTTTGGAATGGTTCCTCTGCCCATGTTGAAACTGGAAACCAAAAGTGACAGCTTTGGCCTGTCGCTGGTAGACACGGTTATAGATATTCCCGTGGGAAACAAAAGGTTTCAGAGCAACAGTGGCTCTGCTGGTGTTTGCCACGTTTCATATAATGCTATCAAGGAAAAAGAGTACTAGGTAACCATTATTGCCACTTTTAAAATGTTGATAGCATTGCAAATCTGTGTTGACCTGGAAAATGCAAATAGTGGGCACAGTGGTTCCTTGAGTAGTCCTTCTACGGGTGATAATCTGTTGTATTACAACATTAAAGCCCATGTCCTTGAAGGAAATGAAGCACTTTGGGATGTAGGTATGGATATTCTTTTGAGAAATTGAGCTTCCATATGAAAGCTGTAGACCTAAAATTCAGTCAGCTTCCTTTCCCCAAAGGCAAGCAATGACAAGGCAACGCATGAAGCAAAAGAGAGAAGTTGTTGAAGATGAAGATATGAGGAACTTTATGAAAAGGACAGATTTGCAGGCAAAAGATGGATTTGGTGAATGCGGTGATGGAAATTGCCCAAAGCATCTGGGAAAATACCACAGGAAGTAGGAAGCTGAAAGAGGAAAAGGGGAAAAAAGGGGACCCAGGGATTAAACTCATATGAGTTGAGGGCTGAGGTTGGGAATGTGGAGGAGGTGAGCACAATTCTCTGGGTGAGTTGCTGGAAGGGATGCAGTAAATACATGAAAAAAGCAACATATGCGTACTATGACTGGGTAAGGGATTTTTCAGTTGAAGTATTTGAAAATAGAGGTCAGTATTTAGACTTAGACTATAAGGGGTAGCACAGTAGGAAGCAGGATGGATGAGATGGCTTAACAGGGCTTCATTGTAGTTACATTAATTCAGTTTAAATAATGAATTCTCTTTTAAATTGACTCGACTCTGCACACTTGACATTTTGGAAAAGCTGCCATTCCCTGGCCTTCTGGTAAATGCTTTTGCATCTGTTTTCCATTGTTTCCTTCTTGAAAAAAATCCTTGTCACTAACAGGAACCATCAGCAGCATGGAACAAATTGACTTGCCAAGGACATTTCCTCCAATCTCATTATTTATACTTTTTTGTATTACGAGTCAGACTGCGATTTAAAAAATTTGCTGTATATTAAGCTAGTTTTCTACTGTCATTATGAGTCAAATTCAAACTTGCTTGAGTGAATTACTTCCATTACATCAACATTTGGTCATACTTTTTCAAGGAGGTGATCAAGCAGTTTAATTAGTCCACAGTTCTCTCTGCCTACCTCATTATATAGAGCTCCTTACTGTTGCAGCAGAAGGCCTCCCCCAGGTATGAATCAGATCAAATTCTCTCCCTCTTCTGCTGTTAGCACATTGATTTTGAGACTCAAGCAGATGAGGAGGAGTGCATCCATAGTACGATTTGGGGCCATGTGGGTTAAACAAATAGGTTTTGTATTTTACTCTCAAGGTCCTTTAGTCTGTGTTCACTCTCCTCATCTTTGCCAGCTCCAGGTTGTGGACCAGTTGCTAAGAAAGTGTTCATCTCTTCTAAACATTCACGTTGAAGTTGGCCGTGCTGTTACAGCAAAGGAATACAAACATGAATCTGAGTTCTGACTGCACGAGGGGTCTGTTGAGGTTAGGGCCTCCTTCGGGTAAGCTGGACCAAATCCTCAGAGAGCTCAGAAAAGGGGAGAAGCTTGGTCTGACCTATTTTCACAGTGACTCACCGGTGAGATTTAATGTTGCTACTTTGTTTTGCCTCTGTTTCTTGGCAGTTGCTTGCATTTTAAACAAGTATGCTCTTACCTAACTGACTCAATAGATGAGTATAATTAGGACCCAATATAATAAGGCCAGTAATTGTAAGAAAATAAGGGAACATTCCAAGGCAGTTACAGAAGAAAAGAATTTCAGATAATCAGGGGAGGAGTTGGGCAGTGATACAGATTTACAAAGTACCCAAGATAAAATAACAGATACTAAAAATATCTATATTGAGATGAAATCCTCATGACTCAGTACTTGAGCCAGCCTCCATTCTCTAGGAATTAGTAAGAAAACCGTCCAAACAGATTGTGGTGTATCGCCTTACTCTGGTGGGCTTACACTTACACTTCCAAGAAGTATCTTACGCTGAAAAAGGATAGACACAGGTCTGACTTATCAGGGCAATTGCAGTATTTTTCTGAATGTGTTCTGTAGCTGTAGCTTTTTAAAAATTGGTGGTTTAATTTCTACCTAGAAAAAATTCTAATAATGAACACTCTGAATCTTGAGTGACAAAAGCACTGACAGCAGGGCCTGAGATGCATCCTTTTAGTCAACCAGGACATATTTTTAAATACCTGTGACTCTCCAGCTAATAGTTGAGAGTGATGAATCTAGCTTGCAAATAGAAACATTGAAGTGCCATTTTTTTCTTCTTTTTCTTTTCTGCACAACGTGTTTTCTGACTAGACGCAAAATTTTGAAAGTACTGAAAGTACTGTAAGTATTGAAAGTATTTTGGAAGAAAGAAGCATTTTGAGAAGTATTCTGAAGTGCTGTAGCATTTCAGAAAAGCAGAAAAGCTGTGTTCTGAGAACATCAGCTATAATCTGGGTCGGATTTTCAGTGCAGATGTGTCAGATGCATTTTCTTGGAAACTCTCCATGACAGTTAGTGCGAAGAGTGACCCAATGTTTTCTCACCGTACAAAATAACTGTTGTTTGGTGATGGCATGTGGATGAAGCACTGCTTGTATTTCCAAAGCGGTGTCCTGTTTAAGCTTGTTCAGGAGCAGAGATTTTTCTCTCAGAACAGTTTCAAACAGGGAGTCTAGCAAATCTCTTTGGTACATCTTGACTGATCTCAATCTGACTTGGCAGTTTTCTGAATTTTAATGATCTGGTTTTATTTCCAGATAATGACTATTTATGTAAATGAGATGTCTCATAAATAAATACAGAAATTATCCCATAATATTAATTAGAGGCTTTATGGTTCAAATACTTAATATATTAAAGGCAAATGGTGATGTAGATTGTCTTTGAGTTTATTAATTTCATTATTTTGGTGTGTTTTTTTATTTTAACCTGACTTACATATGTTGGACAGCGTTTCCTGAACTAAAGCAAGCTATGTTACGTACCTGGATATATCAAAGGATATCAAAGGACAATAAAAATCAAAATGCATCATACAGTGGTAGCAGTAAATGGAAACCCAGATTTCAGAATGTTTTTGTCTAAGGATCAAATAAATTAGTTTTACTTAGAGAATCTCAGCTTAAGTGTTGTTAGCCATTTACTCAAAAATGAGATAGTTTTAAATTAATTATAATCCTTTGCACTTCTATAGCTGCTTCTCTTGAGAATCTCAGTAGTGTTCTACAAACATTAATTAAGCCTAATAGTACTCCTGACAAGTGGTTAACTGATAGATATACTTCACTTAACCCATCATGATATAAGTGATCTCTAGAACAAAACACAAAAACTTTAAACAGTGGGATTACACAAGAATTTAGAGCCTGAAGTAAGTATTTTAGCCAGATAAAACTGTGGGGAACGTTTAGATGCATGGAATGCAATGACTTGGCCTAGGCATGATTTGAAGATAAAGAAAAGTGCAGAAACTAAGGAACTGAGATCTTTAGTGAAGGAACGTGGGTTTATATCTGATGTGAGAGAAGGTACCCACAGCACCATGGTGTCACATGGTGTGACTCTGGATGATGAATTGGACCGATTCAGAGAAAAGACTGCTATTTGCAGAAGTCACCTCCAGATGGGCCAACGCGCGTGAGTCCAAACCGAACCTTTAAGGCTGATGCATGAACAGCAGTGATAACAATTAAGTCCTTACTCTCACCCCTGAGGGTACAGGGGCTGCTGAAAATAGCAACAAAACAGCAGTATCAGTGTGTACGTTTACAGTCCAAGACTGTTATTTTTGCTGGCAAATCTGCATGCATAATTTCCTTCCTGATATTACTCCACAAAGAGAAGCAGTTGTTACCTTGCTTTACTGATGAGAGCAATACTTAAAATGAGCTAGTGCTGGAACAGACAACAGGTTGGTTTTGGTACATGCATTAGGACTTGGACTGTCCTCAAGCAACCCTTCTGCTGTCCCGTTCTCAAAAAATCTGCTGCAAATATTTGTTTTGGAGCTTCCAGTGTCTATGGGAAGAGCCATTCCAGAAATATGCTCCAGCTGTACATGCTTATTTGCCTCTTTACAACAGGAGAAGAGGTATGGCATCACTTGCTGGATACCCCTACCCGCAGCAACACAGCAAAGCACAATGTTAACTGTTTTCTCACCGATTAATTCAAACAGCCATCTAGTGGGTCTTTTATCGTTTGACATTTGATAGTTGCTGCAATGCTGCAGTGCCTTGTAAATAGTTTTAGCATTTGCTGAGGGAAACTTTATGATGCACAGTCATGAGAATTTAATTCTCAAATGCACACTCTGAAATTCTGAGGAAGCAAATCAGCATTGAAAAGTGAAATGATAATGAGTTTGCATTAGATTTTTATTTCTAGAAATGACTTGGAAACATTTGGGTCTCCTCTTTGGATACATTTTCTTGCCTTTTTGTTTCCCAGCATTTCTGTGCTTTTGGAACTTCAAACTCTCACATAAATATTGGCAATAAATCCTTGCTGAGAAAGTCTACCTGCTGGAGAAAAATCTGCTCATTTTATCCATGTGGAATGCCTAGACACTGCAATTAGACTTTACTCTTACTCATATACAATAAATTCTTTATTTGCATTTTGTGGATTGTAATTCATGACATACATGACACTGACGCCTAATGACCCCCCCTGCAGTGCTTCTGCTGAGTTCAGTGGCCTTTGGATCAGGCCCTGTGTTCGCTTAATTTCCCCACATTTTTAGCTGCTTCAGTAAGTTCTTTACCTAGGGAAGGGTCTGAAACCTCTTTTTTTTTTTGCATATATGCATGATATTCTATTGCCGCTTTTATAATTTATAATAAGTAGTTTCCCTGGAGTGCAAAAAGCTTTTCAGAAATACTATACTTGAAGCAGTAAAAGGAAGGGTAACTGCACTGTTGTAGTGCTGCATCATAATATTTAAATACTTTCTTATTTCATAATCTGTCCTAGATTTTAATCATTCCAAGCAGGGACGGTCTCTTTATGTCAAAAGGGATAAGTTCCAGATTTTCAAATATGCATATATAAAAAAAAACCATGAAGATTTTGCTTCATTTTCAGTGTGATTCCAGCTTGCCAAAGGCTCCATTTTGTTGCATAACCTTCCGGATGTAGATCCATTACTGCACCCTAAAGTGGGTTACTGGACAGGGTAAGGCAATTCATCCTCTGAAATGCAGTGTTGTTTTGCCAGTTACATGGTTTATAATTATCCATTAACATTATAGTTATTTTTACCAAGGTTACAGATATGCCATGTCTGTTTGAAAGACATTCCGTTGGGTTCTTTCAGAGACTCATTCTTCCCCCCTGTAGACATAAATGAGCAGCACACATAGCACAGCGAAGTGAGTTCAAAAGGAATAAAACTGGTAAGAAAGTGAACAGATTAAGCCCCAAATTGCATACTTAAGAAACTGAAATAGTTTTGCCTATGGCAGCCAGTCTCTGCCAGGAAATATTGTGGATAGTAATAGCTGCTTTTTTGGGGGGCTTTTTTTTTTTTAGCGCTGTTGAAGCCTTATGAATTCTAAGAAGACAAATCTCACAATCCCTGGGACAAAGTCTGTTAAAACCATGTCCTGGGACAGGGAAGTTCTCCCTTCCATTCCTGGCTCTGTCACTGACCATCTGCCACTTGTCCTCTGCCTTGCTGGAGTTTACCCATGTGTAAAACGCACTTAAAATAAGCTAAACCATACTTTGAAAATGACTTTAGTGCCACAAGCTAGAAATTTGGGGTTGCAACATGGAAAAAAATGGTTCTGTGGTTGCCAGTCCACAGAAACCCTGCGTGTCTCCTGGGCCGCACTCCTGGGGAGGCTAAATCTGGCTGACGGTGCTCCACCCTGCACTTGAGAGGCAGCAGAATACCGCATTAAGCATGCACAATGCCTGCCCACCTGCAGTTGTTAACTTGTTTAATTAACTTACTATGCACAGCAAGAATCTGATCCAACGCTAACTGGAATTAATAGGAAGACTTCTGTCGACTTCATGATCTTGGGGTTGGTCTCCGTATGTGTGTAGAGACCGCTGCCTAGAGATCCCCAAAGTCCCCACGAAGGGAAAGGCTTTGTTTGACTGACACACAGATACATTTCTGTGCAATGAGCCTGCAGGAGCAAGGCACACAGTAAATCTGTCTCTGCCTGTACAGTAACACTACTCACTGATGCTGCTCTTTATTCAGAAATAAATACAGCACTGCAGTCATTATTTTTCGTAGACCCTTTCGCACATGGCTTTAGACAAGCCTTAATGTGGAAAATTGATGACAAGCTATGCAGGAAAGCTCTGCGGCTAGATATGTGAGGAAAGGTGACTTGATAGAGGTGGTGACAAGCTAATAATGAAATGGAACATTGCAATTAAATGTGCTGGTGGGGAAGAAAGTGCGCCACAGCCAAGAGAGCGAGCAAGCAGCAGGTAGGTCATGGACAGAAAGCAGAGGAGGCTTGATCGAATAGGGTGGGAAGAGGTAAGAACAAGAAGGACAGGACAGAGATAAGTACGGCATTAGCTGCGATGGTAGGATTGGGCAGAAACTATTTTGTTTGGTGTTTGTATCAGGCCTCGCATGGTGAGATCCACGTCCCTGACTGCAATTTGTTGGCTTTGACACAATATGTAATTAAATGCAGATAAGTCCTAGAAGGACAGAAATGGTAGAGGGAAATAAACAGGTCAGGTTATGCATTAACAGCAAATCAAAGATGTCTACACAAAGTTTCACCTCTGACATGAGCTGAAAAGTATGAAAACTGCCACAGAATGTTTAAGAATTAAGTTTCTGTAAAATTTAAGTTTCCATCAGAAATAGTCAAGAATATTTTAATGGTTATGAACCTAAATTCTGAGAGGTGAACTACTCAAGCATCAAAGCAGTGATTTTGCCTCAGAATGCATGCAGCTGAAACAATACTCTTAGAAGTAGGAACAGACCCATTAATCTGGGATGTTAACGCTGAAGCCTAAAAATTAGGCCTACATGAAAAACGAGCAAGGGCAGAGAGCACTGAATAGTCTGAATTTAAAATTACTAACACAAGCCAGAAGATGGACTTCATTATCGCTATTTATTTGAAAAACATTTCCAGGATTAAAATATACCGGAAACTGTCGAAGGATTTAGAAAAATTTCTACCAGCACACTACCTAATTTAAGGGCTCACTACAGAATGCAGACCAGCTTGCTGCAGAAAATACTGAGGTTCTGGGTTCTTGATCTCTCACTTACTCCACTGTATATTGTTGAGAGAGAAAACGTCTCTATGGGTGTGGCTAGAAACGCATTTTACGTAGAAATACAAGGAATGGGCAATGTTGTTCTTGTAGTCCCTGCCTGGGATAGGGGTTTGACACATTCCTGAGTCAGTATGCTGTCTGTTGAGGGGAAAAAAAAAAAAAAAAGAGGCAGACTCAGCTCAGAAATATCAAACCTGGCAGCGCAAAGCTGTGTCTGCGTGTGCAGGCTTGCACATGGGTGCTTCTGCCTGGGTAGAGGCTGGCTTGTGTCAGCCGCTCCGTTTCCTACACGGGGGGTAGGAGAAGCAGCATTTCTGCTATAAACAGTCATATTAATGAAAGTATGTGGGGGGAAAAAAAAAGTCTTATTTTGTACTTTTTGTACTTTTTGCTTTTATGTTTTCCTATCTGGTCAGATTTTTCAGAGGGATGAGGTAAACCAATACAGTAGGTTTGAATATACGTAAGCATTTACAGTTCAAATTCAGAACTCCATATGAATTTTCTGTCTTTATAATGAGCCACATCTAAACCCTCGAGCCAAACGTCCAGAACTGAGGGAAGCTTGAATTCAAAGCCAAAATTGTATGGTTGGAGCCTATCCCTAAACATCACTTCAAAAATAGCACATTCGTACAAAATTTTGAAACCCAGGGTTGCAGTACCCAAGGTGCCAGAAAAGTAGAATTTCTGTGTGTCGGTACAAGCAGGAGGACTCATTTTGTTGTGCTCAGCAACATCTTGACACGCTGCACTAATCTTAGCCGCACGCTCTTAAAAGATTATTTTTGTCTCGGGTTCTTTTCTAGTCTTTGATGCAACAACCTGGTGCGGGTTGCATCAAGCCTGCAGAAAATCCCCCGTTTTCTCTTCCCTTGTTTTCCAGACAGCCGGCACCTCCTCCGGGTCCTGGCGATGGGCGCCGCAGGTGAGCGAAAAGACTGGCATATTTGGGCCGGAGATTTAATTTCTGTTTAAAGTAAAGGTGCTGCTGGCGGGCGGGAGACGCTGTAGGGCGGGGAGTAGGGGGGGCAGACTCGAGCCCATGGTCTGCGCGTCGTATTTTAGGATGTGCTGAGGGGGTTTCACTGAGGGTGTCCCGCTCCCNGCCAAGATGGCGGCGCCAGGAGGCGGCGCGGAGGGGAGGGGGGATCCCGCCTGAGACGCCCACACGGCGGGGAGGCGGCGAAGACGAGTCGGGCTCCGCTAGGATGAGATAAGGGCGCGGTTCAGAGGCGCCGGCGCCTCGCCGCTCCCTGAGGGGCGAAAGAGGGAGGCGGGGGCCGCTGGATCGAGGCCCCTCGCCGACAGGCCCGCCCTCTCAGAGGGAGTCCTCAGAGGCGAGCTGGGCGCCGGGGGGGCCGCACACGGCCGTTAGGCAGCGCGGTGGCGGCGGACCCGCCTCAGGCGCGGCGGGGCACGGCCGCCTCCC
>VYZW01010785.1:130704-150284 GCA_013401315.1 Balaeniceps rex | reverse complement strand
AATATGGTTTTTGATTTTTTTTTTTTTTTATTTTAAATTACAGGAGGACTTTTTGTGTGAACAGAAACAGAACTGCTCTAGATTCAGCATAACATTCAGGAACCATAACAAAATAAATGCACATGCTGCAAGCTACTCATAGTGGTTTGTTTTAAGATACAGCATCAATACGAACGGCTTCCTGCCCAACTTCTACGTAAGAGTATTAGCCCAAATATCCACTTGGTAAGTAACAGTTGCAGCACACATCCCTGAAAAAAGTCCCAGAATTTTTTGCTAAGCTAAAACACTCCGAATACATATGGAGAAAATAAAGTTTGTGTTTCACAATAGATTAGTCTAAAGGATCTAACGTTTTAATAAATCTTAAAAATACGTCAAACAAGGTAATTTCAGCCTCAAATTACATACCTGTGATATTCCATTAGTGACAGCCGGTCTCAACACAGATTTGTTCTGCCGGTTAATACATGGACAATTGGCTTTAATACCCCATTTGCCTCGTGCTGCATGAACCATGTCTCCAATATTGTAAAGCGCTGGAAATAAAGTAAAAATCTTTAATATCACATATAAAGAAATCTAAAAACAAGGCCTTAGCTATAATACATATTCAGAGGGGTGGGGCTTTTTTTAGTATTACTGCTAAATATCTTTAAGATCACATACTGTAACAAGTCACTTGTCTCTGAATAGTGTGGAGAATTGTGTTAACACTAGCTCCACGATGTCACTGAGAGGCTGTCAAGCCTGACAAATTCTACAGATTATCGTCTGCTCCTACTATTCCATGTAGGGTCCGATGACACTGCAATAAGGCATCTTAGAACCATCATAAGAGACTATACACCCCTTGGAGCAATGTTAAAAGGATCTGGAGCACAGGTGGTGTTCTCCTCTATCCTCCCAGTAAGAGGAAGGAGGTGATGAACTGAACAGGTGAATGCCTGGCTGTGTGGCCAGTGCCATACTCAAGGTTTTGGCTTCTATGATCACAAATCTACCTTTGAGAAGCCAGGTCTCTTGGGAGCTGATGGGATTTGCCTGCCCAAGCAGGGCAAGAGAGCCTTTGCCAACAAGTTGGCCAGGCTTATACGGAGAGCTTTAAACTAGATTTAGTGGGGGAAGGGGATGGAGATTTGAGCAACAGCAAAGAGCCAGGGGCTGCTGATGTATTAGGAGCCAACAGGGAAACACCTGTGAAATGCCTCAAAGGAACTTGGGCATGTTCCTCTCAAGAGGTGACAAGGTTGATAGCCTAGCTGAAGTGCCTCTATATACCAATTCATGCAGCATGGGTAATGAGCAGGAGAAGCTGGAAGTCATTGTGCAACTAAAAAGCTATGATCTAATCACTACCACTGAAACGCGATGGGACAAATCACACAACTGGAGCACTGCGGGGGCGGCGGGTGTGCTCTCTACATAAAGAATGGAATGACTGCACAGAGCTGTCTTTGAAAAACAGTGATGAACAGGTTGAGAGCTTATGGGTAAAAATCAGGGGCCAAGCTAACAAAGGAAACCTCACTGTTGGCGTTTACTATAGGCCGCCCGAGCAAGGGGAGCCTGTTGACAAAGTGTTCTTACTTCAACTACAGGAAGTAGATCATGCTCACAGGCTCTGATCCTGATGGGGAAATTCAATCACCTTGACACCTGCTGGAAAAACAGCACAGCAGGCTGTAAGCAGTCAAGGAGATTTTTGAAGTGCGTTGAGGATAATTTCTTCATCCAAGAGACAGACAGCCTGACCAGAAGAGAAGTGTTACTGGACCTGTTGCTCACTAACACAGAAGAACTAATTAGAGATGTCAAGATTCGTGGCAGCCTGGGCTACAGTGATCATGGCCTGGTGAAATTCACAATCTTGAGGGATATGGGCCAGGTGAAGATTAGAGTCAAGACACTGAATTTTAGGAGAGCAAACTTTCAGTTGCTTAAGGAATTAGTGTATGGGACCCCCTGGGAAACTGTCCTCAGGGACAAAGGAGCTGAACAGAGCTTGCAGCTCCTTAAAAACATTTTTCTTAGAGTGCAAGAACTCTCAATTCACATGTGTAAAAAATCATGCATGGAAGGCAGGAGAACGGCATGGGTCAGCAAGGACCTCCTGGTCAAACTAAAATGTAAGAAGGAAATGCATAGACAGTGGAACTAGGGATGTATCCTGGGAAGAATATAGAAACCCTGCCTGGATGTGTAGTGATGGANAGAAAAGTAACTCTAACTCAGCTGAAACCAGGACAAAAGAATAAGGGCTTCAACAGGTATGTTGGCCAGAAAAGGAATATTAAAGAAAATGTACACCACACCCCCACTAAAGACAGGAGAGCTGGTGCCAGCTGACATGAAAGCTGCGGTACTCGACAATTTTTTTCTTTCCTCAGCTTTCAATGGTATGCTCTCTTCCCACCTCTCTCAAGCCCCTGAACCTCAAGGCAGGGACTGGGGGAACAAAGTTCCTCCCATCATAGGAGAATCATAGAATAGAATCATAGAATATCTCCAGTTGGAAGGGACCCATAAGGATCATCAAGTCCAACGCCCTGCTTCTCACAGGACTACCTAACACTAAACCATATGACTAAGAGCATCATCCAGACACTCCTTGAACGCTGACAGGCTTGGTGCCATGACCACTTCCCCGGGGAGCCCGTTCCAGGGACTGACCGACCACCCTCTCAGTGAAGAATCTTTTCCTAATGTCCAATCTGAACTTCCCCTGGTGCAGATTCCTTCCATTTCCTCGTGTCCTATTGCTGGTCACCAGAGAGAGGAGATCAGCACCTCCCCTTCCGCTGCTCCCCTTGAGGGAGTTGTAGACCGCGATGAGGTCACCCCTCAGCCTTCTCTTCTCCAAGCTGAACAAACCAAGTGACCTCAGCCGCTCCTCCTAAGTCTTGTCCTCGAGACCCTTCACTATCTTGGTCGCCCTCCTCTGGACACAGTCTAATAGTTCAATGTCCTTCTTGTATTGAGGTGCCCGAAACTGCACACAGTACTCGAGGTGGTGCTCCACCAGTGTCAGATTCAAGACCACCTGAGGAACCTGAAAATACACAAGTCCAGAGGACCTGACGAGATGCATCGCACGGTCCTGAGGGAATTGGCTGATGTAGTTGCCAAGTCACTCTCCATCATATTTGAAAAGTCCTGGCAGACAGGCAAAGTCCCCAGTGACTGGAAAAAGAGAAACATCACACCCATTTTTAAAAAGGGTAAAAAGGAGGACCCTGGGAACTACCGACCAGTCAGCCTCACCACAATGCCCAGTAAGATCATTGACCAGATACTCCTGGAAGACATGTCAAAACATATGGAAGACCGGGAGGTGGTTAGAGACAGCCAACACGGCTTCACCAAGCACAAATTGTGCCTGACTAATCTAGTGGCTTTCTTCAATGGAGTGACTGCATCATTGGACAACAGAAAAGCAACAGATGTCATCTACCTAGACTTCTGCAAGGCCCTCAATACGGTCCCCTGCAACATCCTTGCTGCTAAATTGGAGAGATATGGGCTTGATGGATAGACTATTCAATGGATAAGGAACTGGCTGGATGGCCGCGTCCAAAGAGTTACAGTCAATGGCTCTATGCCCAAATGGAGATCAGTAACAGGTGGTGCCCCTCAAGAGGTCCGTACTGGGACGGGTACTCTTCAATATCTTTATTAATACCGTAGACAGTGGGACTGAGTGCACCCTCAGCAAGCTTGCAGATGACACCAAGCTGAGTTGTGTCTAGCAGTTGATACACTAGAGGGAAGGGATGCCATCTAGCGGGACCTTGACAGGCCTAAGGAGTGGGCCCACGTGAACCTCATGTGTTGAACAGAAGTTCAACAAGGCCAAGTGCAAGGTCCCACACCTGGGTTGGGACAATCCCTGATATCAATACAGACCGGGGGATGAGTGGATTGAGAGCAGCCCTGCAGAAAAGGACTTGGGGGTACTGGTGGATGAAAAATTAGAGATGAGCCAGCAACGTGCACTTGCAGTCCAGAAAGCCGTATCGTGTCCTGGGCTGCATAAAAGGAAGCGTGGCCAGCAGGTCGAGAGAGGTGATTCTCCCCCTCTACTCTACCCGACCCCATCTGGAGTCCTGCGTCCAGCTCTGGGGTGCCCAGTACAAGACAGACATGGACCTGTTAGAGTGGGTCCAGAGGAGGGCCACAGAAACGATGAGAGGGCTGGAACACCTCTCCTATGAAGAAAGGCTGAGACAGTTGGTGTTGTTCAGCCTGGAGAAGAGAAGGCTCTGTGGAGACCTTATTGTGGCCTTTCAACATATAAAGGGGGATCATAAGAAAGAGAGAAAGAGAGAGACTTTTTACCAGGGCCTGTAGTGACAGGACATGGGGAAATGGTTTTAAACTGAAAGAGAGTAGGTTTAGATTGGACATAACGAAGAAATTTTTTACAGTGAGGGCGGTGAGACACTGGAACAGGTTGCCCAGAGAAGTTGTGGATGCCCCAACCCTGGAAGTGTTCAAAGTCAGGTGGGATGGAGCTTTGAGCAACCTGATCTAGTGAAAGATGTCCCTGCTCATCGCAGGCGGGTTGGACTAGATGATCTTCAAAGGTCCCTTCGAACCCAAACCATTGTATGATTCTATGATTTTTAGGTCCAGTTATGTAAACAGTCAAGTAAACGGTCAGCACTGACCATTTACCTTCCCTCCCCGCAACAGAAAATAAAAAGATCTTTGTTGCAAGTTAACCAAATTTACTGATACAACTAAAAACAGCTGAGTACAAGAAGTCACAGCTAGTATCAGAAGGACGTTCACTTCAAACCCACAGCTTGGAACTTACTTGGGTTACCTTCCCTTCAACCCTTCTGCTGTAGCAAGTGGAATTCTCCTCTAAATCCATGCTAGAAAAAGGTATCAGCTAGAACACCAACCATCTCGGTATTTTTCCACTTGCTTGCTCAGAATTGAGAAAAAAATTTGGTATTTTCCTTTCAGGTTTCAAGCATTACCTGTACCAGGAATGATCTGTGTCGGCATAAGATTCTCTGGTTCATGAGACTGACCCTTTGCACACTTCAGCCATGAGAAGACTTCCTCATCACCAATCTCCTCTGTCTCTGGAATAAAGACACAAAAAAAGTAAGATTTTGTACAAAAGTCGCTAAAACTTCACAATACAGAATGTTTCTGCATCAATGTTGTTTCTTTAGATTCTTTACAGTGCAGGAGATTAACCTGGTATCTCAGAAATAAACTATAAATACAGACCATTAGAACAGGATCTACAGCAACTTCTCTGCCTCTTCAGATTATAAAACTACCACAGTCATTCTCCCTTCATCTCTAGTAACTTGTTATTTTCAATCACCTGAAAATCTTGGCTTCTAGCCTCAGTTTTTGAATATCATACTCTTGTTCTCATTGTGCTTTCCTAAGTTATAGACTAATTCTATCTTTTCTTGTCATCATCTCCCAAGCTTTTTCAACAAAAAGTATCTGCAGATCAGTTCCACAAAGAGGAAACTGTTGCCGTGAAGAGCCGAAATCAAGACTCAATAATCGGGTCTGACTATTGAGCAGGTATTCTTTATTACGGCGCCAGACGCACAGGGGATCGCTCCTCCTAAGCTCTCATGTCAGTATACCTACTTGCAAAGCTAACAAGTAGCAAATTAGTAGTTTGAGAAGTACTCTGACAAATTTCTAATTTTTCAGATTTTATACCAAGTTGGGCCTACAAGTATGTAGCTGCATAAGCTGCATGCCATTCTCTTCCTTTAAAAAGGAAGGTGGGGGGAAGGGTGACTGCGGTAGAATATGAGAAGGATCATACAAAACTTCATTTCAGGGTCCTTTAGACCTGGTATCCGCACAGATTGTTTCTACAGCACAAAGTTCAGAAGCCTCTTGAGGCAAGTAATTGCATTTAAGTAATGCCTTGGTTCTACATCTTGGCCCATTCCAAAATTTCAGACTTCATTACAATACTGTTTTCAGGAAGACATCCTTGATAAGCGATATACACCCCCCCCCCCCCCCTACAATTTGACATGTAAACNCCCCCCCCCCCCCCCACTATCATTTGACATTGTAAAATATCAATCTTTTCAATGCTGACCCTCCTTTGTACACCAGTGAGTAAAAACTTCTCATATGCCCTGGACATCTCTTCATTTTAACCTGGCACAGGCAAGGTTATCATATTTATTTCCTTGATGTGGGAAGAAAAGGGGTTAAGAGCTTATTGCCCTTGAATCATGGACATCTTTACACCACATTCTGTCAGTGATATATTCAGTCCCAAATGCTTTTTCCAAACATGTTCAAAGCCAGATACAAGAAACCCTATTCTACCTATTTTCAACTATTTCCACTGTACCCTGGTTAACCACGTCTTAAAGATTGTTATGCTCTCTGCTGGTGTATTCTGGCAGTAATTTCATAGGCTTCATTATTATACTGGGTCTGGCTGGGACGGGTTAATTTTATTCATAGCAGCTCATGCGGTGCTGTGTTTTAGACTTGTGACCAAAACAATGATGATAACACACTAATGTTTTAGCTATTGCTGAACAGCGTTTGCACAGTGTGTAGGTCTTCTCTGTTTCTCACTTTACCCAACCTCCCAGTGAATAGATTGGGGGTGCGCACAAGAGGTTGGGATAGAACACCACCAGGCGGATGACCCAAAGGGATGTTCCATGCCATACCACGTCACACTCAGCAATAAAAACAGAGAGAGGGAGTTCAAGGGGCTAGCCATCTTTTGCTTGAGAAACGGCTGTGCAATGGTCTACCAGTGGGAGGTGGTGAGTGGTTGCCTTTGCATCACTTGCTTTGCTTTATTTTGTTTTCTTTTTCTCTTTTTCTATTTCTCCTTTGCTTATTAAACAATTTTAATCTTGACCCACAAGTTCTCTTGCTTTTACTCTTCCTTTCTTCTTTCCCCAGTCCCAGGGCCGTGGGGGAGTGCGCAAGTAGTGGCGTGGTGCTTAGCTGCCTACTGGGGTTAACCCACAACAATGATATAAAAATAGGTGACTTTTTATCTATTTTAAAAAACCCACTGCTTTTGTAATTTCTTCAGTGTTCTCTGGCACCTTTATCATAATGAATAGACAGCAGTACTCACACTTATTAACATCCAGTATTTTGTACATCTGCTCCATATAATAATGCAACTGTCACTAAGAGCCCACACTTATTGAGATTGTCCACTGTCAGCACCCATGCTACGAAAGCGGTCTCAATACAGTAAAATACACAAAAAGCAACCAGGTATTCACTTTTGTAAACAGAATGTGCCTCTATTTGTTAGAAATTGAACTTACTGAACTTTTTCCTGAATTACAAACCCTAGTGCGTCAAGGAATCAAAAAAAAGAAGAAAACTTTCCAATCTAACTTCTTGTTACAGAAAGGAGTTCTCTGCAACGTCTGCTTACTAGTTCATCTTGTGATGGTTCTGAACTGTTAAGATATTACTTAAACTTTTCTTTTATACTCTCTGAGGAAAAGATGGAACTACACAGTAGTCTCTCTCAGTACACAACCTATGCCTGCTGATGTTATAATTTTAACATACAAATTCTAACCAAATAGATAAAACACAGGTATCTAAGGGAACAAACAATGGAACGGCAGCATATAAGACAGTAGTGCCAAAATTCCAAACCTCCAGCCTCCCAAGCTGATACTCACTAACCCTCCCACAAAACCTTCAGCAACTTCCCAAAAACTATCCCCACTGAAAGCCAGCCAGTTCAAAGATTACAGCGGGGGGAAAAAAAAAATCCAGTACTCACCACTACGTGGACGATTCTTCCTCAGCCGGTAACAGTCCAGACAGACCCCAAAACCACACTTGCGACAAACCCAATGAATATTGAAGAGAGTTGTCTCACATACATCACACATTTCCCTCACGCCACGTACTGCTCGCTTCCATGCTACTTTCTCTATAAAGAGAAGGAACATTAGTAATTATTGCTTTGACATTTTGCATTTCTCCCACCTAATCTGAGAATATCACGGTAACATTGATAAAGAAACAATTCACAGAAACGCGACTTGAGCACAGAGTATAGAAACATATACTTTTTACATCCAGAGACACATTCTTTGAGTTGCTAGTCTTGTGACACTATTATAATCCCCATTTCTAAGAGCGGGTAAAGTCAAGTCCCAAAATGTACATACTACAAGGAAATGGAGCACCTTACAGTGTTCTGTAGTAACTGAATTTCAAGAAGCGCTTATGGAACTTACAGCAAAATTATAAAACTTCTGCTAGTTTTATGAGCAAATAACGTGAACTTATAAAACCATAAAGAATGTGTATTTAGTTTTACTAATCGGATGCCTGTCAACTCTTTGGATTCTAAACCAACACATTTGCTGAGGAAGGGGAAGTCCTCTCCAAACCGCTGCCCTTGAACATTCTAGAAGCTAAGGGGAAAAAATCAGATAGTCAGAGCTATCCATGTGACAGGCTGAACTGGATACCTTTAGAAAATTTTTTCTAAACCCACTGCCCTTGTAGTGGCAGCGCTGTCAACTAGTTGCTCAGCTGAATCCTTGCAGGCTGAATCCAGGTGCTGCTCCCTCCCTAGAAAACCCTGAGCTTTTGTGTGATGTCCCTGGAGCATAAAAAGATAGGAATATGTAAGAAAAGCTGCTCGTTAAAGCATAGCTGGTTGGTGTGATAAGTGTTCTGGACTTATTTCTATTATCTTAGGAGCATAGGTCAGCTGATTTCTGCATTTATTTATTGAAAAATAATTTAATGATGTCTGGGAAAGTTACCGTTAGCTTCCTTGGTAGTAATGTTGCACTGATCCAAAAGAAAAATCCCAAATACTGGTCCCACAATTACACACACCCCAAAGAAGTGAACATAGCCTTCTCTTTGGAAGAAAAGGAGAAGCATTGTAACAAGAAATTATATTACACTTTAAACTCTATTCCACTGCATTGTACACACATTACACAGAGAAGATGGACAAAAAACACGTCAAAAGCCCAGCTTACGATGTGGCTCCACCATCATCATTGCCTCCTTCTCTGACATAACAAGCTGGCAGAACTGGTCCCCAACATTGGCCAGGATATATTTGGAAGTTTCCAGATCAATCCCCTCTGCAGGGGAGCAGGAAGGAATCCATAGGCTCATGGCATCAGGGTCACTCTGTTGTGGGTTCAAGAAACCCTCTACTCGTAGAATACCTTTCCGGGTAAATATCAGCCTGCAGAAAACAGGATGGAGTAACTGAGAAGCTGCTCGATCACCTTTAATTAACTTATAATGCCATCTATGTCAGAACATAAACCCAGAAAGGGGGAAAAAGGCTTGAGCTGGAGTGCTATACTCTACAGCCAGTACGATTATTATGCAAATCCAAATAACACAGAGCATAAGACACACAAAGGCAATGGCCACAAAACCCACTAGAACAAATCCCCAGGTCCCAGTAAGCGTTTGGGGGAAATTCCACATACAGGAAATTGCTACAGCTTGATAAATCACATTTCTCTATATTATTAATAAAAAGAGATGACAAAATTCAATTTATTTGGGCTGCTGCATGATGCTGCTTGTAAAATTGTGCATGGTTCTCATTCTCTATTTTAACTCGGGAGAAAGTTATTTCCCAACGTTTGGGAAACCAGTATTTCATTTCTGGCTAGGGCCGCTAGCACTTGGCAACTGTTCTAACAGTTCACATTACAAGACACACAAAAATCCTTATCATACCTACTATTCTTGCCACTGCTCTCCACAGAGATGAGTCAAAACTGTTTTATCAGTAGCTGTTGACCCTCCTAGTCTTTGTGTGGTAAAAGGTATAACAACATAAGTTACGGAACCCTGAACATCTCCTGCCGGTATTAAAGGAAACTTCATTTTCAAGCAAAAACAATCTTGTCTTTAATCTCAATGCTAGATTAATTTTTAACAAGTTCAGGAAGAGAAGCAGCTATAATCCTTACTGGATGGGTGGCACGTACTAAATTTGCTTCATCTGTTACATGCCAGAAAACGAACAAACATCTTTTTGGAAAAAGGTGCATAGTACTTGCTAGAATAGGCAGTTAAGGAAGATGAAGAGAAGCATGACTGGTCAAGGAACTGTTAAGACGTGTACACAACACAGGGAGAAAATGCAGGCAGTATTCTACTCCTAAAAATCTTTTCTGTACTCAACAAATCCTAGTCAAACATTAGCCTCATGCTGGCAATATTTAGTTACTTGTTGACCGAATTAAATTTTTTTCTCTGTTCTGAAGTCCTTATGAAAGAGGGAGAGAACAGTTATTACATACAAACTGCTACCCACAGTAAAATTCTACCCAATAAAGCAAATTCAATCTCCTGAGGCTGGACCCGAAGGTTCACTTAGTATCGTATAGCTGTTATCTTCCAACAGCAGCTCTTCCCACCCCCGTTAGGGAATTCCAGTCAGGTGATGCAGAAAAATGCAAGACGCTCAAAATCCTCATTATTGTACCCAAGCACATTAAATAAGTAAAACATAATTACTTTGTGCTTGGACATGGTCCAAGCTCTGCACATAGACTACATACGAAGGAAGGAAGAATTTGAGCACCTCCGGAAATGGAAGAAGCGACATGCCACAGTTGAGTCATCCTGCTCTTGCTCCTTAAATTTGCGGTACCGCTCCAGACGGCACTCACGGCACTTGTGCAGATGTGGAGCTACATTGATGCAAGAGCCATCCTGGAGAAAAGGCTCACCTGACTGCTTCAGCTTCCTCACCTTACTCATATCTTTCAGCACAGACTGGCCAACTGGGTGAGGCAAAGTAGAAGGAAAAATCCATTAGTTAACTGCCACAGCAAAATGATACTAGCCCAAATAAACGTATTTCCAGAGATCTGCATGCTCATACCCATGCAAAACCAGTAAGACTGTTCAAGTCTGCAGCACACCACACTTTTATCCTGACAAATATATGCTTAAACATTTCTCAAAGTGAACATGTTAATTCACATACAAGAAGCATTAAGCTTTAGCCTTGTAAATATCCTGTGTGCTGCCTGCTGAGCATAAATGAGGTTTACACCTGTGGTTAGTTCACCTTAGTTCATCACACAGGAGATATCCCAGTATCCCACATCGTTGTGCTTCCAAGACACCCTGCATTCAAGTCATCACCTTTTAGGGGAGCTGTGCGAGGCCGGCCCTTTGGGGCTTGCTTCCCTTTTCCTTTCCCCAGCAGCAATTCAGCATTGCGCTCTGCGTTGGGGCCTAGCTTTGCCATCAAGTGGTCTGGAATTCCCTTCATACAAGCCTTGGCCTGCAACTGGTCTTCAGAGTCACTCAAATCTGACAGGTCACTATTGGTACTGGAGTCCGAGTCCTGTTTGGATGTCAAGCTCCGCTCATCTAGAGAGAACCTTTTCACAGCTTCAAAAGGGGCTTTGTTCTCCTGTGGAAACTCTGCCTGTGAAGAGAAAAAGCCATGTGGATGTCTGCCAAACACATTAGAAAAAGTTTTCAGAAGAGGATTGTCCTGCTGCCCAGGCCCAACAGCTGGTTTTTCTTCTGTTGGGCTGGAGGAAAGTGTGGGCATCTCAATAGGCTGCGTCAGGTTGCTGCTCGGTGAGCTGGAACGGCCGTTCCCTACAGTGGAAGGGCTCTGAACACCAGCAGCAACTGTTGAACCAGGAGTACTGGAGATCATCTTTGAGGAATCAGTTGTTATAAACAAGGTTTTCTTCTTAGCTAGAGAAGAGTCTGTAGAGGTGAGTGATTCCGGCCAGCCAGAAACGGCCTTATGACCCATAGGTGCAGAAGGAGTAGAAACCGCTGCCTGAGATGAAGATGCAAAGCCACTGAAAGGACTAAGTTCTGCCTTCTCAGCAAATGCCAGGAAAGGGTTTGAGGGTTCCTCTCTTGATAGCTTTGGGGGCTGTAAAAATAGGTTTTCATGAGTATCTGGGGGGCGAGTATTCAACAGACTTCGCGAAAAGGCTGGAGTAAGGGTAGGCATAGATTCCACAGGCAGCTTCCGCTCCACAGAACTGCCAGACTGGGCTCCTGGTTTAGTGTCCACTGAAAGAATTTTACCTTTACAGATCCCACCACCCACACTCTCTGTACACTGCTTGAATGAGTCCCGACTAGAGGCATCTTCAGTCAAGCTCTCTGAAATGACTGTGAAGTAGTTACTGGAAGGTAGATTTTGGGACATGCATTGAAAAAACAAGTTCTTGGACAGATCAGAATCTTTCTGAGCCTCTTGTCCAGTACTACAGCCAAAAGGAAATCCAGAAGGCTTGCTTTCTGGAGTCACCACTCCATTTGATTGGCTCCTTCCACCCCCAAATACCAAGGACTGGGAAGCACTTGGGAGAGAGACTCCAAATCCAGAAGAAGCCAAAAGTGAATTTCGGGAATTCTGAAACAAAATTAAAAAGCATTAGCCTATTAAAGGATTCTTGTTTGATTCAGCAATACTTTGGTTCATCTAATTGTACAATTAGCATTCTACTTATCCACCTGTAATAGAAACTTCCAGCAGATTTATTTACAAAAGAAACTTCTTCAAAGATTCTGCTAGACTAATTTTTCTTACCTACAAGCTTGACACTAATAAGCTAACAGCGTCCATTACATACTAAAGACACATAGAGAAAATGAACACTTAATGTCTTACAACACTTTAAAACAAAAGTGAGACAAGGTGAACTAATTCACAGAAAATCAAGTTATTTAAACTGCTGATTGCTTCAATTCAAATCAGCAAGAAGAGAACCTTAACTGAAACTGCTTTTCAATAATCTCCCATCTTTCACCCTCCCTCAAGATCATCCTGACAAGCTTCTCCTACTTAACCAGCACCCTTGAAATAATTAACTTAGTTTGCAAAGTTAATTAAACAAAGCAAGCCCTCTAGCAGTTAGTGAACAAACCGTTCGCGGTCACAGCAAGCCACATCTGCTGACAGGTAGATAGATGCCTATGAAGTGGTGCCTTCCAGGGCATTACTCAATAGAGGTTAAGCACAAAGGGCTTAATTTTTATGATATTCAAACACTGGAAAGTTTTCTGACTTGCAGATTTCTACCAGACCCATAACAGTGATGTGGAATATTCACTTGCTCTCTTCTCAATTTATACTTATTCAGATTTTCCAATTCTCATAGTCCTACTGTAACTGATTATATTCTGCAACTAACTCATCAGTTCTATTCCTTTTCTTTGAGTTTCCACTTAGAAATCTTCTCATGAGGAATACTCATGATTAATACACTTTTATTCCAAGGCCACTTTAAATACAACCACAGACTCTGCACAACACATCTTACTGGTCATTAGTGTCACTGCACACCTACTACACTGCGAACTTATGTTTAGTTTGTTCCCCATTATCAACCTCCAGCTGTAATAACTTTAATAATGTTTTCTATTTAATAATGTTTTCTACTTTTCCACTTTTCCCCTTGAAAACAAAGACACAACTTGGTTTAGCCCCAGTTGGCAACCAAGCACCACACAGCTGCTCACTCACCCTCCCCCTGCCCCTGTGGGAAGGGGGAGAGAATCGGAAGGGCAAGAAAACTTGCGGGTTGAGATAAGAACAGTTTAATAATTGAAATAAAATAATAATAACAATAATAACTAATAATAATAATAATAATAATAATAATAATTGCAATGAAAAGGAGAACAAGAGAGACAAACAAAACCCAGGGAAAAGAAAACAAGTGATGCAACCGCTCACCACCCGCTGACTGATGCCCAGCCAGTCCCCGAGCAGCGATCGCTGCCCCCCGGCCAACTCCCCCCAGTTTTTATACTGAGCATGATGTCATATGGTATGGAATAGCCCTTTGGTCAGTTTGGATCAACTATCTTGGCTGTGCCCCCTCCCGGTTTCTTGTGCACCTGGCAGAGCATGGGAAGCTGAAGAAGAAAGTCCTTGACTAGTCTAAGCGCTACTTAGCAACAACTAAAACATCAGTGTGTTATCATCATTCTTCTCATCCTAAATCCAAAACACAGCACTATGCCAGCTACTAGGAAGGAAAGTAACTTTAACCCAGCCAAAACCAGGACACAACTAAAAGGTCTTCAAGCTGCTTCCAGACTGAGATCTTTACTAAAATTTATTCTAAAGGTACCCATCTCAAATGTTTTAATTATTTCTTTGTTTTCAGCCCTAGATAGTATATGATGCAACTGGTTCATTTTTCTACTACGGAGATATCATAGCTGTAACAAACAAGTTGGACATCTATAAAAGGTCCTCTAAATGTAGCTTTATTGTTTTTCTCTTTTTTTTTGAAGTAACTTAAATGTTCAACTCAGTGCACATTCTCATGCATATTTGTTTATATAAAGGCAAGAGATATTAAGTAGGTTATCTTCCATATGACACAAAATTAATTAGATTAAGTGCAGTGCTTAAAGTGACTTTAAGGGTGCGTTTCTCAGGTTAAGGCTGAATAAAGGTAAGAGTGCTAAAAAGTTGTCTCTTACGACTCCTCCAGCAAATACGTTCATTTTCTTTTGAGCCCTTTCTTAGATCAGATAATAGAAAGGTTTCCTTTGGGAGGGGAGGGATTCATCAGAGAAAAAGTAGTTTTCTCAATTCCACGGACACACTTTGTAACAGGAATATGTTGCAGAACATCTGTTGCAAATATGTATGTCTTGAATATGCTGGATCATGAGCTACTCACCTCTCCCTGGGCTTGTGATCGGCCTGTTTTCAGTTTCTCCTGTCCAGTAACAGCTGGCAAACTTGTATCACAGATTCTCACAGTTGTTGGTGTCAAAGCAGCTGTAGTAACTGCAGTTGCAGAAGTCACTGTGCCTTGGCCAACCTGTTCCAGTGATTTTCCTGCCTCTTTACATCCAGATCCAACTAGTAACGCTTGTCCAGCCACAGAGGAAAACGGAGTGAAGGGCAACGGTGTGTCACCACCAACTGGCTCGTCTTGGACTACTAGTGTTCGGCCATTCTCTTTGGTGTAAGTGGCAAAGCGAATATTGCGATTAATCTGAGGAATGAATGAAGGCAACTGTTTGGCCCTTGGATCCAGTCCTGTTTCACTATTGGAGCCTCCTTTCCAAGGACCTCTGCTTGCCTCACCTCCATCACTACCATTGCTATCCACCTCACCCCTGTCCTTTAGCTTCTTTGTTGCAGGATCACACCCAGAATCTGAAGCGTTTTTCCTCCTCCGTCCATCCTTTCCCTCCAGACTTTCTTTCTTCTTTTTCCCTTTAGATGATTTAGCTGCTTTTAGGCCCCCTCCCTACAATAGAGAAAACCATGCAATCACTAAATAGAACAATCAGGAATACCTGTTCAAAGAACATTTTCCTGTTAGAACGAACAGTATATTACACTGCTCTTAAGCTTAGGAACATTTTTTTTAATCACAAATTGAGACATCTAAAGAACGATTGTATGTGAACACAGAACACAAGCATAAGTGCAGTCTTGTCTTTTTTTGTACTAGGATAGGATCTTCACAACGAGATTTTTAGCTGAGCTACTTTGCTGTAGCATGTACCACATCATGGCAGATTTTGGGAAACATGCAACACGGCCATATTCCAAGACAGTTCTTGCTAATGTATGAAAACTATCTGCACACTGATTTTTGCTATAAGTCTAATCCCCGCATTCTTTTGAAGTGCACACTTTCTGTCCACTACTCAGAGCCTACAATATCTAACTACAGAAGATAGCTTGCCCTTTAGCCTAGGGTAAAAACACAGGTTCAAATGTTATCATGGAACCTCTCAACTAGAGCAATGAAATGCCACAAGCATACAAGCCTGCTTCAGAGAAGCCAGATGGTAATTTTTAGAAATGCCTAAAAAGGTCTGTGAAGCAGCACAGAGTGATCCCATTACAAAAAGGCAGTGAGCAGAGACATTCTTTATCAGAGCACTACCCTTTAAAACGGAGAACAACCACCATGTATATCAAACGCCCCCCCAAGATCCATGCTGAACTTAGTAAAACAGGCCTGAACAAAAAAGGAAAAGAACAAAAAGAAAACAGATTGCTTAAAGAAAGCTATGACCATCTCTCGAAGTGGTAAAGAAAAATTTCCTGTTCCAATTACATTATCAAAAGCCCACAGTGAACATAACATCAGTTTTCAGCTGTTTCCATGTTTTAGATGTCTTATATCTAAATCTTTATGAAGTTTCACACCATATATACAAGACCTGAATTGTTGTAGTACCTCGCTTGGAGAAGTGTTATCCATCACCACATGAATCAGTCGAGGATCCACCGACTTTATTTCACCACTCTAATTTTTATGCAGATTGATATTGAGGAGGTAGGAGGAAGGAAAGAGGAGGTTAGTTTTTAATTCAGAATATACAGTATCAACGTAAGAGACCTTAAACACAGGGTTACTTTGCAGTCCCTCTGCCATTTGCCTTTTCTTTCTGTCCCACTTCCTTAGTAATACTACAGCCTTCCAGTTTACCTTCTACCCTTTTGCTCCTTCTTTATTTCAAAAACTTTCAGATTTGATTCCTGCCACTGTCTCCTTGTATATTTGTTCTACTGAGCATCTCTAGAGGCATTCATTGCATTAAACACAGTTCTTATTAAATTTGATTTAGTATTGTTCTAGCTTTCTGCACATTCACTCTGCTAGATGTAGAAAAGACTACTGGAAGGAAGCACATCAGTTTATGCTAACTATCCTCATCAGCGTCTCCCCAAAAGGAGCAATGAATACCCAATCTCTGTAACTGTGCTTGGAGATTACCTTTTTATTTCACAGTAGATATGCAGTAAGTTGGGTGCTTCCTGGCATGTATCTGCTGAAAGCATATACTCCACAATTTCAATGCCTTTCCAAAGTACCGTACTTATTTACCATACATAGTATACTTTTTTCCTGTGCACTAGCAATAGATCTAGTAGTCAGAGCGTGTGATTACTGCACACGTACACAGGACTTACGGGGCACGTTCAGTGCATTCAGTCTGCACATGTATTTTACTGCACATGGAAAAGGCTATGGGGGCGGGCAGCATGGGACACAGGACAGGACCAAAAAAAACGAGTAGAGTGCTGCTGCTGCTGCTGCTGCTACAGTAATTTACACACAGCACCGCAGACCTGTTCCTAGTTGCTCCTGAAAAAGGAAGCCATTAGGAGCAGGCTGCTGGTAAGACAGAACTACCCATCAGACTGTGCAGAAGCATATAATACAAACCATACAGCTCTAGCAGTGCACACATTTTCTGTGCTCTTCACAACACTTACTAGGTTTACTGATAGGAACAGGGCAAAAGGAAACAGCCTAAGCTAAAATACATCAATTTTGTTTAGACTAAGACTTCATCTTCTATGCCACACTTGTTTCAAACCATTTGTACAGCCTGTCAGATAGAAGCTGAGAAGGCACAGGAAGACCACAGCGTAACAGACCCAGAAGATAGCTTTCTGTACATCAGCACGCTCTCCCTCCCAGAAAGCCAATATCTTTTCATATAGTGCTCGTTTCCAAAGAAATTCTTATAGCTTCTTTTATAGAAGTGGGCTGTGTATCATCATTTATTATGGAAAGTCATCATAACAGGAAAAAAAAATTCTGTGAATCGCAACATAGATAATTACTCATCTTTTAAAGAAAAAAACAAAGAACCAAAGTACAAGTTTTGGTGAAGCTGTCATTCTCCATGAGATACTGAGGAATGGTATTTTAGGAACACCAAAGCAGTGCTTCACATTTTTACCTCAGTCACAGACACCTCCATAAGACGAGTTATTGGGTCTTGATGGCTCACAACACCACAGAGCCAGCTATTTTCATCCTCTGGTTGGTAAACTTTAACTTTTTGGCCTTGGACACTGTAAGGACCTGCAAAAGAAGGACTTTGAGTACATTTTGCAGGCAAGCTTTGTGTCATACTAGTTAAGAGTCACACAACAACAAAAAAACAAACAAACAAACAAAGAGTTCTGTGCACATAATTAGGGCTTGAAGTGTCAGCTTTTGGCTGGAAAGAAATTAAATTGCTAGGGCTTCTGCTGCAAATCCTGCATAAGCCAAGCATTCTACTGTAAAAAGTCAGTAAGCCCTCATTGCTGTAACTCAAAACTATCATAAAGACAAAATTAACAGTTTACAAGTAAAAAAAAAAAAAAAGGCAAAATATCAAAATAAACTCACTCCTTTGACAAAATCAAGCTAGATGGGCAATCCTTCCTAACTAAACTCTTTTGCTTTCTAACCTTCTGACCTACAGGTCAGTAATTATGAAGCATCAATCCAGTGGACAGTCATAGCATTCTGACTCAGTCCAGATGCATCAAATCCCAGCATAAACTGCATGCAGTTCAGAATAGAAACATATATTTGTAACTGTAGAAAATTTAACATAATTGCACAAATGTCCAATGTCTCTAAACCAACCAGTCTTAGTTCTTTGACACGAGTAACGGATCATCTACAGAAAGGTTTCCTCCGACCCTGCCCTCACTCTCCACATCAGCATGCAGAGCTTTCCTCCTATCCTAGGTCCAGACAAAAAAAACTTAGTTAATATTAGATCATCAAAATCCACATGATCCAACAGCCTGTATCTGATACAACCAGGTGCTTCAAAAGAAGGCTCCAAACTGGACAATTCTGGAGCTACATGCTCATGTAAGAAGTATTGTCCTCACAGCATTTTTATCAAGAAATATTTTATTTAACCAAAAGGCACCAAATCCCCATTAAGAATTACATTGCCCTTCAAAAGTAATACAGTGGCCTAGTCTAGGGTAGCCATCAGGCCCATGAACCCAAACTCTGGATAGAAAATTGTTTCAGCACTTGAAGACCCCAATCTGACAACAGAAGCTGCAATCAGGCTTAACCCTAATACACAATCCAGACAACAGTTAAGGTATTAACTCTATGCTGAGCAGCCACAGCCATACCGTATTTTCAACTTAAACAATTCATGTACTAATCATCAAAATGCCAAAATTTGAATTTGACATAACAAAAAAAAAAAGTTTTAAAGATCAACAACTACAGAGTAACTTCATTTCTAAGTTTCCAGAATTATAGAACAGAACCATAGAACAGGACCAAAAATTCATAACTAAAACTTAAAATAAGGGACGTTGTAAATACATGGACATTATCAATAATATGATGTCCTACTTTAATGATCCTTCAGTGATCATTCCCAGTAGGTATTTCTGGTTGTATCAACTGCTTACCTGTATCTGTGACAAAATAATGCTTCTTTGTAAAGAACTTGCAAAACAATACAGAAACTTGAGCTTCCAAATAAAACAGTAACAGAAACTATTACTATTCTCCTTCACAAATCCCAGCATAGTCTACCTGTTCCACAACAAAGTAGCTCTGAGATAGAAAAATACAGTCTCACCTCTACTAAATATCTCCTGAAGCTTCTGGTCACTGATCAATGCATTGACAGATTCTCTTAGTGAAGGCTGTTCCTGCAGAATCTGATTTTGACTCTCTGTTCCCATCTGCCAACAAAAAACAGTTTTAACATAAAAGTATAGTCTTTTAAGGTAATAGAATCATTAGTTGGCAGATGGGAACAGAGAGTCAAAATCAGAT
>VYZW01010785.1:112210-126804 GCA_013401315.1 Balaeniceps rex | reverse complement strand
CCTAACACACTCAAAGTTCTAAAACAGAGAAAAATAATCTTTTCAGATACGTACATTTCCTCAGAGACCCACTGGTAAACAACATCTCATTTCTGTGAGGTAACAGATTTCAATTTCTGGGGCAGGAACTGGAAGCATACTGCCCCTCAGATGCCTTTCCAAAGGCACTATAACTCCCAGTTAATGCTCTCCTATTTACCTTTTA
Organism: Balaeniceps rex; assembly: GCA_013401315.1. Classification (NCBI taxonomy): domain Eukaryota; kingdom Metazoa; phylum Chordata; class Aves; order Pelecaniformes; family Balaenicipitidae; genus Balaeniceps; species Balaeniceps rex. Next base: position 126,599 of record VYZW01010785.1, on the reverse strand, counting down.
AAAAAAAAAAAAAAAAAAAGCAAGCCATCCCCAAGCAATTCTTGGTACCTGCATAATGATGCCCTGTACAATATCCAAGCCTCGTGTTTCACAGTAGAGTTGCTGCAAACCTCTCAGGATATGAGAACTTTTGGCCAAATACTCACCAGTGCAGGCCACTGTGCCAGTGAGACTCGAGTCCCCTGAAGCATAACTGGATCATTTCGAGGTGCCCAAACCAATGATCCTTCCAGCAACAACACTATAACTTCTTCAGCATGGACTTTCACCCAGGCATGTTGCTTCCAGTTACAGCCATCGAATTCCACAAAGATCTGATTAAAAAAAAAAAAAAAATTAGAAGGCATTTCAGCTCTTTCCAGACACCGAACAGAAAAAAAAAAATAGATTCCTACAATCCCTATGGATAAGGAGACAGCAGCTTTAGTCAGAAAAATCAGGGTAAGTATTGTAATGATAACACTGAGCACATCACATCTACATAGCTATCAAACATTACAAAAGAAACAGGAATCCAATTCACAGCTATTACTAACCTATGAAAAATGATTTATCCCCAAACACACACCACTGGCTCCAAATGCTGCATTTCGCCACACATTTATAGATGTGAAAATTGTTCATCCCACAATACCACTGATGACCCAATGCAAACCTCTTTCACATAGGGATTTTTCAGAGAATTTAGACACTCTTACTTGGCACTTCAACAGACGGCCTGTATCAGTATGGTTAACTGACATTCACAGAATTAAATCCTTCAGCCAGGAAAGTTTGTGTTTGTGAAATCCACTCTGAATCAGATGTTTTGTGTTGCCTTGTAAATTACTAAACTCCCTGAACCAAATGCAAATATTTTGGATGGCATGAGATTATCCAGAAATATCTACTCACTAGATTTCTAGATTTTTCCTTACCTTATTTACAAGTGTGACAATATAAACCACACTACAATTCTAAATCACTATTCTGAGATATCATCCTCTGTTTTTCTATCACAAAGGACAAATGTTAAAGCCATATGAAATTACATAGCAAGAATGCTAAGAACAGGAACACAGGTTACAAGTCTTATTCCACATCCTAACAGCTAGAGCTATTAAATATTAAAACACAGTTGTATTCCAATCTTTCGTCTACAGAACTTACATACTACACAAATATAATCAAATATGTCAGACGAATGGCAAAAAATTCCTAATCAGTGAAGAAACACCTGAAGCTGGACAGTCAAAAGAGAGTTTTGTAATAATTACAAGATCACTGGGGGTAACAGGGCACTAACTGGAGACAGACAGCTCTCTGCTTTACCAGTAATCCTTATTAAAAGAGTTTAAATTAGAGACCACTCATACACTCCTCTTCCCCACTCCTCCCCCCAGACTCAAAAGCTGAAACTCCAAGGGGAAAGAGAAAGAATATGAAGCAACTCTCCTGATGAATTCTTGAACTCCCTTACTGTTTAAGCTGCCCTGCAGAGAAAGAAGACTGGACCTTTCAAGATATCCTTCCTTCAATTCGACAAATTCCAGCAATATAGTGGAAATTGGACCGAACACCTTTTCCGTTTCAGTGGGCCTATACCTTTCATAATATTGTATTTGTACTACTTTGGCAGTAAAATGTGACAGAGAGGACTATCGCATGAGAATAACAAAACAGAATTATTTGTTTATATGTACAGTATTAGTGAGGTAACCACCTTTTTACGATTCTCTCATCGTAAATGTTATATGAAAAAAGGCTGTCAAAAAGAACTATTAGAATAATGCTGACTTTGGAATATACGCCTTTTTGCGAGATATTTAAGAATTTGATGAAAAGGAGGGGAGACTTTATAAGTAACTACACAGACAGGACCTCTCACTAGCACGTCCCCTTAAACTAGTTGGCAAGGATCATTAAAGGCAGACAAATTCAAACAAGCAATAAAGTGCAGCTTACCACTCTGTCCCAAATAAATAAGGATACCTATTAGGTTTATTTTTAATTTATTACTTCACACAAGACTTGAACAAGTCAATTTACCTTGTGACACACATGAAGTAAGACTACAAGAAAACTTCTTCCAGTCTTAACCTATAAGACAGCTCACATTTTTATGAATCATTATAAACTGATGAAGTGGAACAGCTGTACTTTTAGCGGCAAATTTAACAGATTACTCCCTGGTTTGTTTTGGTTTGTTTTAAAAAAAGAGAAAAAAAGAAAAATACTACAAGAAATAGCCTGTGATGAACTTCAAGATGGGTGTTCCACGTTTAAGAGGCTCACTAAATATTCTGACAAATATTGCGTACCCATCATACACAAAGCAGTAGCAATGCCATCTGTACCGTCCTAGCAGATGTTACGGCAGGACTCCTCTCAATCATCTATCAAAGGTCTTGGGAGTCTGGGGAGCTCCCCACTGACTGGAAGCGAGCCAACATTATTCCAATTTACAAGAAGGTCATCAGGGAAGACCCAGGGAAGGACAGACCTGTTAGTCTAACCTCATTACCTGGAAAAATTATGGAAAATCACACAGGGTGCTACTGAAAGACATTTAAAAGGACAATGCAATCATCAGGCACAGTCAACATGGGTTTACAAAGGGAAAGTCCTGTTTAACTAATTTAATCTTCTACGACAAGATCACCCACCTAGTGGATGAAGGGAAGGCGGTGGATGTAATTTTTCTGGATTTTAGTAAGGCTTTAGATACTGTCCCTCACAGCAACCTTCTGGACAAGTTGTCCAACTGCAAGATAAGCAGGTTCACAGTGAGCTGGGTGAAGAACTGGCTGGACAGCAGGGCTCAAAGGGCTGTAGTGAATGGGGCTACATCTGGTTGGCGACCAGTCACCAGCGGTGTTCCTCAGGGCTCAAATTGTAGGGCCAGTGCTGTTCGGTATTTTTATCCATGATCTGGACGCAGGAGTTTAATGCACCATTAGCAAGTTTGCTGATGATACCAAACTGGCAGGTGCTGCTGAATCTCTCAAGGGACAAGAGGCCTTGCAGAGGCATCTAGATAGATTGGAGCACTGGGCAATCATCAATGGCATGAAATGCAACAAGAACAATTGTCAGATTCTGCCCGTAAGAAGGAGTCATGCCCGACACAAGTATAAACTGGCAGAGGAGTGGCTGGAGAGCAGGCCTGCAGAACGAGATCTGGGGGTGCTGGTCAGCAGCAGGCTCAATAGGAGCCAGCAGTGTGCCCTGGCAGCCAAGAGGGTAAACCACATCCTGGGGTGCATCAAACACACCATGACCATGTGCATCAAACACAGCCGGTCAAGAGAGGGGATTATCCTGCTGTATTTAGCGCTGGTGCGGCCTCACCTTGAGTACTGTGTGCAGTTCTGGGCCCCAGCATTTGAGAAGGATGTGAAGGTCCTCGAATGTGTCCAGAGGAGGGCAACAAAGCTGGTGACAGGGCTGGAAGGCATGTCCGCTGAGGAGCAGCTGAGGACTCTGCGTTTGTCTACTTTGGAGAAAAGGAGGCTGAGGGGTGACCTCATCGCTCTCTGCAGCTTCCTGAGGAGGGGACATGGAGAGGGAGGTGCTGATCTCTTCTCCCAGGAATCCACGGACAGGACGCCTGGGAATGGCTCAAAGCTGCATCAGGGGAGGCTCAGACTTGACATTAGGAAACATTTCTTTACCGAGAGGGTGGTCAAACACCGGAATAGGCTTCCTAGAGAGGTGGTCGATGCCCCATGCCTGTCAGTGTTTAAGAGGCATTTACACAGTGTCCTTAACAATTTGCTCTAACTTTTTGTCAGCCCTGAAGTGGTCAGGCAGTTGGACGACATGATCGTTGTAGGTCTCTTCCAACTGAACTATTCTATTCCATCACTTAACTCAGAAAAGAGACCTTATAGTTTTCCTTTCTAAAACCCCAGACCCACGAACTGGGTCAAAAGGCGAGAAAAGACTTTCAACATCATGATATCAAGGTCACCTCTCTACCCTGCAAAACAGCAAGGTCATGGCAAGTTTGTTTTACACGCTTTACATTCAATACTTATCTTTGTATAATCAACATAAGCAATGGAGTCCTGCCAAACTTTGACTTACAACGACTAAAAAAGGTGTTACTAATTCTAAGTCAATACCCAACAGAGTACCTTCCTACACACAGATATGCAGGGCGGCTGTTCCAGATCCATGTAACACCACACATATTGTCAGTAGTTTCCAACAGATCACAAACCAACAAAAAGCCTCAGTATAAACAGCTGTGTTCTCAGTTTCTGTTTCCAGAATCTGCAATAGAAATCACTTTGTGTACTGGGTGCGCAAGAAGCAGAAGCTGACTTGCACAGCACACCGAGTGTTTGTGCATACACCACTCTGTATTACTACAGAAAATAACTACAGTATATTCATGAACTGATGCCCAATATGCTTAGATTCTATGAGACAAACACTAAGGGAATCCTGAAAGAGATGCCTGAAGAAAGGAAAGTAAGGACAGATGAGACAGACTCGAGAGTGAATAAACATATTTCCTTTTGATTTTTAAAGTGGTAAACAGAAATATTCTACCTTTGCTGAAAAACCCAGAAACCTTAAGCAAAGCAGCTGCATTATAACTGAAAATTTCCTGGGTTTTTTTCTCTCATCTTAACTGGAAAATTGTGTAGTTCTGAGTCAAGAGGGAAACATCTATATGCTAAAGCCCTGGCTTTTCAGAATAAATTACCTCTGAATATATCAATGGCCCTATAATTCATAGGGTCACATCTACTGACAATATCTTCTGCTGAGCCTCCCAACTCTGCTCACAATCAGTTTAGACAAGCCACTGATAAGAACAGCAATGGTGCTTTGTTAATACCAATGATTTTTAACAGTGGTATTGATGATAGCAACTAGATATGCAATTAGTGCAGATATGCCTGTATCACATAAAAAAAATTATGCTGCTTAGACAAAAATGCACCTGCAGGATTTCCCAAGTTCTCTGACGAGGAAAAACGCCTTCCCTAAGCAATATCTAACTGCAAACAATAAAGATTTTTATGTTTTGGTGGTTTGGGTTTTTTTAAATCTACAAACCCACTTTTTTTCCCAATACAAAAAATAGAGGGTACACGCACACCTGTAATTCTCTCCCCCGCCTTTTTTTTAGCCTGTCCCAATAAAAAGTGACACTAGAAAGCATAGCTGTTGCTCTGCTTTATTTGATATACAAAGACAGCCTGAAGCGTTTTTTTCCAGAAGACACATTCTTGTCTAGCTATTACCCTAACATTCAGGCCTTAATACACTATAGAGAACTATAGACTGGTTCAAATGGAATTTCCCCTAAAGTTTTCCAACATCAGTTCCACTATAAAAGCAGCAACAACAGGAAGACCATAGTGTAGATAAGACAGATATATTGGTCTTTTTCATCATGTGACACACAGGCTCTAAACGTGACTTATAATAGAAAAAATACTGCAGCTTATTGCATTAGAATTTGCACAAAGGTCTAATGTAGATGCCATCTATGAAAAACATAAAATCTTTACATTTTAGGGTTTTATGTATTCTAAAAAGCAGAAGATGGCAAAAAATCCAAGTTCAAAAAGATCCCTTAAAATGGTCTTAAATTTTACCTAGTTTTGAAAGGAAGGATGGTCCATCAGTTGCTAGAGAGTAGCCAGAGACTCAGGTTCAATTCCCTGCTTCATCAGAGGCTTCCTGCATGACCTTGGTCAAGCCATTTAGTCTCACTGGCTGAGTTTCCCCATCTGTAAATTGGAATAATAGTACTTATGCCCAGAAAGGAGGCACTGGGAATCTGTTGCAGACTACCAAGTAAAACTGGGTAACAAGTTGGTCCATGACCTCTTAGTCATGATGTAGAAAGAACTACATTGTCAACACGTGGGAAAGGAGAGAAGGGAAGGTAGATACTGAGATTTTAACTTGAGAGACACATCTGAGATCTCATGCAGCTTGTACCATCATTAAATGAGATTAAAAAAATAAACTACAGTAGTTTTCTAATAGTTTTCTAATGCAATCAAAGTATTATTTGGGAATTCATTATGTGAGACAAAGATGATGTACACACCAATGCTTAGAAAACTTCTAGCTTCCAATCCAGTAATCATGCTTCAAACTATTTCTTACAAGCAAAGGCAAAAAAATCCAATCTGAAATATATATATATATACACACACACATATATATATACACACACGCACACTAGGTGTTTTACTGCAGCTGATGCCCAAAGCCAGGAAAATTAGGAAAAAAAAAAAAAATAAGGAGAAAGATCCTCCTCTGAAATAATTTGTATCGAGCCAGACAAAAAGTAGATTTCATCATCATATAACCAAGAAACCACAGTTATTAGACAGAACAATTATGCTTAAAGGCTGATACTGATTAAGACACTAAATATATTACTAAAATCAGAAAATAGACATAGTTTTTTTTTATTTCCTCGGCACTGTCCTATGCTTATAATGCATAATAATAATTAAGCAAAACAATCAAAAATGCTTTTGACAGGATCTAGGGCAGAAATAGTATTAGAACAGGAGGAGCTAGAGAAATCATAACTCTACTAAAGCCATTACCTTATGGGGTAGGGAGCTGCTAATAAATGGCCACAAAAATTTAGCATAAGTGTTTCTGGTTTGCAATTGAAGATGAGCATTGGTATCGGGTGAGTCAACACTTAACGTGCACAGTCATCTACAACAGTACGTAACAATTTATAATAACGATGAACATGTTTATGAATCAATGGGATCCAGGTAACAGTAACTTTTTTTTGCAAGAGCTTAACAAAATACCTGCGTTCATGTACTTTAGACTTCTTTTAAAAACCTTTCTTTCAACAATTTCAACAGTTAAGGAGCCAGTTATAAAAAAGGACAAGGAATTAATCTGATTACTAGCCTCAGTGCAGTTCTGGCCAAAATACAGAGGACAGCATGAAAATGAAAACGCAACTATGGAAATGACAGATCTATCTCAAATCTGATTTGATAAAATTATTATTTTGTTGAATAATCAAACTTTTCTTACTTTTTTTTTTTTTTGCTTCTGTAATTAGTGTAACACTGTACTAAATACATACAAGAGTAAGAGTTAAACACATAAAAACTGTGAACCTAATGTATCTCAAACACTGAAAAGGAGTACTTCATGTTCATTTCAACAGACGTTGGTATTTGGTCCAATGTTACTTAGTTTTGATGCATCGATGACCCAGAAACACATTATCAATGATAAAGCTGGCAGCCTATTTAAAAGTTTCCAAAGGAAACAAAAAGGATAGCAGTACAGTCCTACCTCACTTTTTCTGGTAGGCTGATGGCATCAGAAAATACATTTTTAGAACTGCTAGTCAGAAATTAGTAGCCTATTTCTTTGTTATAAAATGTTGGACATACAGTCAGAACAAAGCATTGCGTCCTGAGAAGCAATGCATCTGGAATATTCAACAGATGCAAGCGATTCACTTCCTTTTTTAAATGAACAGCTTTTTTTGCAAAATACAGTTTTTATAATCTTCAATTGCATACAACACAAATAACAATTTTGCCTTGCTTTACTATTGAAGCTTTCCCCCAAAAATACGAAAAGGCTTTGTTAATCCATTGCTACAAAGAAAGAGCAGTAACTTTCCCATATAAAAGTTACTTAAAAACATTCACGGGTAGATACAGATTAAATACTTAAAGGCCCTGTCATTCTCTGCTTGAAGAAAGATTACCACATCTTCCAAGTAGAGAAATACAGGTCTCACACGTTGAATTTAGGCTTTGGAACACTTTTGTATAACATTTCACACCAGGAACAGAGAGCCTATATGCTGAGCACAAAAATCAACTATTCTCTGATAAGATGGAAGCATTTGACTAAAGGTCTTTATAGGAATCTGTTCTAGTTCCAAAAATGAAAGTGTTTGAGAACAGTCATTGAATGTTGTAGCTGACACCAGGATTGCAAAGTTCAGCAGAAAGATCGTATCCTGGAAAGCTCTGGAAGCACACTTGAAGGCAGAATTAAAAATTACCTTGACAAACTTGAGAAAATGCCTCAGATCAGAGCACAACACCATCACGAAAATAAGCACAAGGTGCTAAACAAAGGCAGAAACTACCAGTGACAGAACAGATACCAGTTTTATAGAACGAAAGAAAAAAAAAAAAAAAGTGAGCAGATTATAATGGATCATGAGGTAGTATACGTTCAGCTATCTCATGCTGTTTCAAGAAAGGATAGACACATACATAAACAGGTGCATAGTGCATAGTACACCTGAGGTGATTGTCTCTCTACTCAGCCTCAGTAAGTCCTCTGCTAAAATACTTAGTGACCGCATCAGTGGACAAGGGAAAAGCAATGCACGTCATCTGTCTGGACTTCTGTAAAGCCTTTGACACAGTCCCCCACAACATCCTTCTCTCTAAATTGGGGAGATATGGATTTGATGGGTGGACTGTTCGGTGGATAAGGAACTGGTTGGATGGTCGCATCCAGAGGGTAGCAGTCCATGGCTCGATGTCCAAATGGAGACTGGTAACAAGTGGTGTTCCTCAGGGGTCCGTACTGGGACCAGTGCTGTTTAATATTTTCATCAACGACACAGACAGCGAGATCGAGTGCACCCTCAGCAAGTTTGCAGATGACACCAAGCTGAGTGGGGCAGTTGACACGCCTGAGGGACGGGATGTCATCCAAAGAAACACGGACAGGCTGGAGAGGTGAGCCTGTGTGAACCTCAAGAGGTTCAACAAGGCCAAGTGCAAGGTCCTGCACCTGAGTCGGGGCAACCCCCGATACCAATACAGGCTGGGGGATGAATGGATTGAGAACAGCCCTGCAGAGGAGGACTTGGGGGTACTGGTGGATGAAAAGCTGGACATGAGCCAGCAGTGTGCGCTCGCAGCCCAGAAGGCCAACTGTACCCTGAGCTGCATCAGAAGCNNNTACTTAAAGGGGGCCTATAAGAAACATGGGGACAATCTTTTTAGCAAGGCCTGTGGTGACAGGACAAGGGCTAGTGGTTTTAAACTAAAGGAAGGTAGATTTAGACTAGATGTAAGGAGGAAACTCCTTACAATGAGGGTGGTGAAGCACTGGAATGGGTTGCCCAGAGAGGTGGTGGAGGCCCCACCCCTAGAAACATTCAAGGTCGGGTTGGACGGGGCTCTGAGCAACCTGATCTAGTTGATGATGTCCCTGCTCACTGCAGGGTGGTTGGACTAGTTGACCTCTAAAGGTCCCTTCCAACCCAAAGCATTCTATGATTCTATGACCAGTTTGGTTCAGAACAACAGGAGACAGCAGAAGAAAGCAAACAAGAATGATCAAAGGTCTAGAAAACGCAAACTTCGGAGTGGTTAAATTAGGTTGCTTTATCAAGAAAAAAAGAAGACTGAAAGGAGAATTAATAACATGTTCTTCATGAAAGGCCTGCCAAAATGAGAATAAATAATCCTATTTGATCTGTCCACTATAGAGATGAGACAATATTGGGATTAAGATTCAACTAGAAATACTTGGGTAAGAAAATGTTCTTGGATGACGGATTGCAAGAACAGAAGCCATGAAGAGACTATGCAGGGACACTGTGAAGACCTCTATATAGTGGAGATGGAAAAAAAGAGGCTAAAGAAACATGTCAGGAATGGCACTGGTAGAATTAATGATGGTTTGATGCAACAGGATGGAATGACAACAAAGAGATGGCAAGGATGTGTCAGTATTATTCAAAGGTGATCACTTACACAAATAAGAGTAAAAAGTGACAGAACACAATATGACACGAAGAATCAAATCAACATTGGACACCTTTCCGGAACACTCTTTATACAAGCAAGTTGTTGGGGCCAATACAGAAATAATTAGTTGTACAGCCATTTCAAACAACTACTGAAACAAAATAGCTTCCTAGAACTTAAATCTCCCTTGGCTGGCATTATGATTATTACATTTGAAGTCTGAACAATGGTCTGACACCATGGTAATATATGGCAAACTCTACCATAAAATTTAGATCTTAAAGATCTTAAATACGCTCCAAATATAGCGTATCTGAAAAATACGAGTCTGTTTACTCTGTTCATTTGACACTACAATGATGATAAAGTTTCCCTTTCCCTTTCTGTTTTGGGTTGGTTTTTTTTTCACTTTAGTTTAACAAAGGAGGAAAAAGAAACATTTCAAGATTAATAAGTAACAGAATTATAGGAGGAATTAGGAGCAACTGCAAAACAAGAACGCCATAGTTAAATTCTGTAATTATCCTAAAACCCCAGACAGTTCCAAGCAGGACCTGGTTTAATAAGCTCTTTAAAAAAAAGGAAAAAAAAACACAAAAAAACCACAAAACATATTTCAGCAAAAATAGGAGAGAAAACCATTCCTGAAAGTACTGGTCTTCCAGTACCTCTTTATGCTGCTCAAAAAGGTATGTATTTAGATGAGTTGGGTTAAGCAGGTAGGAAAGAAAGAATGACAAAGTGCCAAAACAAACAGAATCCACCACAGCGCTCTGTCAGTATCCCATTCCTTTCAGCATTACAGCATTTCCAGCTTAAGCATCACTACTGACCCTAACACTGGTCACACATATGGAGGAAAATGTTAAGTAATGTGAATATCACAGCAGATATCAGAATCAGTGCTGGAAACTACACACAAACCACAAAACGCAAGGGGAGAAGCCTCATCTTTGGAAAGGCCCTACCCCATCCTGTACCAACGTCAGTTCACACTCATTTTAGAGCATACTGCAACTGCCACACTCCTGTTGTAACAAAAATGAGCAACACTCAGAGCCCTGTACAATCAGCCCTATCAGTGCCTCTGTGACACAGAGACAGTCCACAACCTTAATTATTACAGGTAAGAATGTGAGAGCAATCTAGTTTGGCCCCAATCCATGCTACCTTATCCTTGTAACAAGACACTACTCAAAACTGATGTACAAGGTGAAGTACAAGCAGATTTACATTGAGCCTGGAACTCCAAAGACTCCACTTAACACAATTCAAATGCAAAAGGCAGATTGAGGGTAGCCTCAATACTTCTGCCCCCTCCCTGTGAGATTTAGCCACTATGCAAACGGGATCATTAGTCAAAGCAAAGTAGTTGTCCAACATTCAAAATTTAAAAAGTCTTCAAGTAGCATAGCACTTTATTCTCCTGATACACAGCAAGTAACAAATACATGCATTTATAATTCTGTATGCAAAGTACCTTTAAGATGTTACTTTCAAAACAGCACTTTGGAGGTTCTTTGTAGTCAGTTTACGTAGTTAACGCGTTTTAGAAATTTAGATGGGTAAAAACCCTTAGACCAGCTTAGAAGAAGATCAAATCACACTCTAGCAGCTTGCTGTTACTGAAAGCGCCAGGACATTGCCTCACCACTGTTACAGTCCCATTGTTTCCCCTTGAACAAGCAACCCAGCTGGCTCCATGGTGTGTATATTTAGGGCACATGTGGCCTAGAAACTAAGCACACACAAGGAATTGTTAATTTCCTGCAATCTTCCTCTATGCTGTTTGCTTAAGGGTCCAATGAAGCATCATGCACAAGAGATATGAAGGGCAATTACTTTTTTTTTTTTTAATAGTAGCTAGCTAATATATTGACTTAATAACAACATCAGACCAAACTCTTCCACTGAGTCTTCATCGACAAGTGTTTCTTCTTACACTTTAAGAGCAGGAACATAAAGTACCGGACTATTATCTCTCCCACATGCTTTTTTCCACTTTATCCAGTAAGACTCACGCAAACTGTCAAGCAGCTGAACACTTCCAGGTATGAGCTGATTTGGACAGTTTTGGTTTACGCCAAACAAGAAAACGACTGTGCCACCTATCTCTCTTGGATAACAAATGCTATCCAAGTCAAATTTGGGATCTAACAGTAACCTCATAGACCTGTGGCTGCATGGTCAACACGAGTCTATCAAACCAACTGAATCAAAAACTGCAATACCATGCACATTAGACACAGTACCACTTTATGCAAGCCATATCTCAAGCCAGTTATGTAACATCCCTCGCACTCTGAAATGAATCCAGTAATTGTGGTGTATTTCACACCAGGCAGAGCCAAATATGTTAATCACTATACTATGCTTTTTAAGAGGAACTTTATTTCAGAAAATGTTTGCATTCCTACAGAAACTTCCTGCCATCAGAGACCTCCTTGCTGCACACCCAGAGACAGACTGCCTTTTGAAGCAGTACCAGCCCATTTTGTACACTAAGAACCCATTCACCACTCCCCAGGCCTATCCTTAAGAAGTGACACCTTTTTTCCTTAATTTATACTAAAATTAACAGTTCTGAATTTGATCTGCTATTAGTAACTTGAAATACTTGAGCTATTAGAAAGCGTGAGTTTCACAGAATAAATTTGTTTTGGAAACACGTACATCTTTTTGTCAAATACTGTGCTTTTGGTGCTATTTCTTCTAAAATGCATGTTTACCTGATGTCTACCTGCATCCCAATCAAAGTATCATAAAAACTGACTTCAGTGAAATAATAGCAAGACAATCTTTTTTGACTACTGTTTCTTTCTGCAGCTATTTGGACTGTAGAGATGACAATATCTTCTGTTTTGCAAAACAAATGACCTAGAAATCCAAGCAGGCCGTTCCTAATCCCAGGGATTCTACAACCAAATTATCAGCAAGAAAAGAATGAGGACCTCCAGTTCAGAACTCTGAAGGAAAAGCAACACCTTAAATTGCAGGTTTGATACCCAGATTTTTTTTAAACAATTCAAAATTGGTACCTGCATAATTGGCAAGTGGCAAATACAGAACCTGTATTTAAAAATAAGAAAGAAAGAACCTAATAACTATTAGTCTATTAAGACAATATCAGTGGTTTGCCAAATAGTAGAACAAAAGTTTCAGGTGAGGGCTGGGGGAAGGGGCTGCAAAAAAAAGAATGGCAATAAATGGAAGGAGTTAAAAGCGAAAGAAAGTTTTAGCTACATAGCTTACGTATAATGTGAAGGACTTTCTCTTACTGCATCTAACTTGAACCTGAGTATCCAAAGCGTTAAATAGCACTGCACTGAAAACGAAGAAGGCTGGGATTTACAAAAGTCTAAGGGGAATGGTAAAAGCATGATGAAAATTATTAGTTTTAAAATGGCAAGTATTGGAGCAGTAGAATTATTATTGCAACATAATTAATAATGTCACTGATAAAGCTGGCATAAAAAGTATCAAATTTCTTCAGACACATTCCTGGCCTCAAGTCTAACAGTACCTTATGCAGACCAGAGAAGAATCTGAGGAGCTTTTCGAAGTTCTTACAATCACAGCCTCTGAAAATTTGCTATTCCAATTGCTAATTCTGGTTTGCTTCACTCTTTTTCCTTTGCTTTCCAAGTTTGGCATCTTCCTTGAAAAAAACCATCATTTTTTCTCTACTACTAGATGAAGTAGCAGTACATCTCATTTTTACAGATTTTATAGTTTATTGAGTTTTATAGACTAAATTGGATAAAGTAAAAAAATTTATTTTACGTTATTAGATGACAGACCACATGACTATAGTTAAAAGAAACACAGTCTAAAGGAAAAGCTTTAACCTGGAGCTAATGCCACATTCTCAACAATCAGAAAACAAGAAACCAAAGCTGCTATTCTTACGTAGAAAATTATGCTATCCTTCAGAAGAATCTCTAAGAAACTGTCAGCCTCTCTCCAGAATCGCCCACCTCAATGTCATTTAGCATACTAAGCAACTCTAACAAATGAAACTCATCCCCGAATACAGTTATTAATGTCAAAATGAACAAGGTGGACATGAACAAAACCACGGCTTTTTGGAGGAAATTCAGAAAGATGTCAAAAGGTCTGCTAAGCATGCAAAAACTGCAAAGAAAACTAGACTATACAAGAAAACCTCCCCATCTTTGTGTTTTGCAAATGGAGCATCTAGTGTAGGTGCGACACTAAAAAGGGACTCCCAACAGTGAGTACTGGCAACAAGGTAGTCACTACCAAGCAGCACTACCTCAGAAGAGCATGATTAGTTTATCAATGATAACAAGATGGAAGTACTAAAATTTTTTTCCAACTACAGATAAGCTTGCAATAAGAACAGTTTCAAAATAAAGCATACTTAGAAACTACAGAAGAAAATAAATCTGCCACTGATTGAAAAGTTGGATGCCTTGATAAAATAGAGCATCTAATCAAACAGAGGTAGCACAAATTATTAGATGCAGACACTGGCAGCTTCACAGGGAAAGCATGAAGCATTGCCACAAGTAACTGGAGCCACAAGCACAGTGACCTCAGGACAATAACTATGTGGAGGTAAAACTGAGTTTTGTTTTGGTTCTGTAATCAGCAGTTGAAACTGGAAGCACTCTTAACACTATCGAGAGAAGTTACTG
>VYZW01010785.1:88861-102709 GCA_013401315.1 Balaeniceps rex | reverse complement strand
CCCCCCCCCCCGCCGCGGGCCGGCCCCGCCACTCCTCGGCACGGAGCGCGTCCCGGCAGGCCCAGCGGGGAGCGGCGGGCAGCGCGCTCCAGGCAGCGCGCAGGTCGCCAGCACGGCGCTACCGCAACCCGCCCGGGGGAGGCGGCGCCCCGNCGGCCCCGCCGCCAGCAGCAGCAGGAGCCGCTTCCCCACGGGGGAGGCCGCCGCGTCCGCCATCCCCGATGGGCAGGAGCCTCCTCCGCCGCCGGCCCGAGCCCACCGGTCGCTGCCGACGCCCCCAGACACCGAGCAAGCGACTGCCCCGCGCTGGGCCTCCGAGCGCCGCCCGCCCCGATCCCGGCATGCACCTCGCTTGCACAGTCTCTCTCCCCCCTTCCTCTGCCCCACAATACCCCGCGCCGCCCCGCCTCGCACTGCGCGCCCGGCGGCTGTGAGGCGCGGAGCAGGCGGCGCGGGCGGGAGTCGTGGAGCCGTCCTTGGGGCTCGACGGCGACGGGCCCGGGAGGGCTGCGGCCCAGGGACAAGACCCTGCGGCCTCGAGCCGGCGGCGGCCGCGGAGGGGACGCGGACAGTCGCGCAGCTGAGGGGCCGCCGGGATGGACGGGCCCCGCGGCGAGTCCGGGGAGCCGGTCAGCGGGGAGGAGCCGTAGCAGGAGGCTTTTCCGCGGCAGGGCCTCTCGTTAACGCCAAGTTCAAAATCTGAAATTATCACAGAAATTAAGGCGGGTTTACGTAAATTTCGACGTAAACGCACACAAAAACCAGTGCAACAACGGCTTGAGATCTGGGATCTGAGTTGCGGATCTGAGTGTTTCAGATCAGCATGAGTAAATGCTAATGGCCCCAGAATAACAGCAGTGTGCCACAGGTCTAGGTGCTTTGCTTTTCAGCAAGGCAGATTTTGAAAAGGCATGCATTTAGGGTGTGATTAAGATACAAAATCATTATGTCAATGGGATGCAGCCATCATGATTAGCTGATACATTTGAACAGTTCTCATGTAGAATAGTGCAATGCCCTAAACTTGCTCCTTTTCAACATACTTGAACAACCACAAAATTCTTCAGAATCCTACGCTGTTAGAGAAATGATGTGCAACTTCACATCTCTTTCTGCTTGTGCAGTAAAGACACAGTAGCACTGATAAACCGGAATAACGAGCAGATGCTGTACTCCATATGAGAACAAGGATATTCCTGTGGACATAAGTTGTTTTCTTCTTGTGCATGTACTGTTTCCTCACTTTGGGAGAGTCACATTTGACACTGAATTAGCAGCAGCAAAGGCAAGTTGCTTGCTTTCACTTTCATTTATTCAAAATGATTGTGCCAGGTTGTTTTAAGTAGATTGCAATATTTCATCTTTGTTACTTTCTGGTTAGAGGGATGCAATTTACTGTACTGGGAAATAGGTAAGGCACTGCCCAATACCAGTTCGTACAATGTGCCTGTCCTCAGAAGTGTATTTCATCATTTCATCCCATTATCTGTACTCTTTATGGTGTGATTTTAGTCCTGATGTGGCATGCAGATAAAATACTGAGCAGATTTCAAGACCTTCAAGAGAAGGTTCAAAAGACTTTTTTTTTGGAAGCAGGGTCTGCCTTTGGTATTTTGAACAACTACATAGAACTTAAGAACCAACATTAGTGGCATCCAAAACCTGCTCTATCCTCCTCTGCTGTATAGCATCCGTGAGTTTTGATTTACTACACACCACTAGGTTTACTAACTCCCCCCCTCTTTTTTTTAAAAAAAAAAAAAAAGTACAGGAGCCAATACCCACATGAAACATTATTGAAGGGTAGCAGAGCCATTATGTCTTGTGTCCAAGTGATTACCACAGTAAATCCAAGATCAGTACAACATTCTTTGAAGACCAGGCTTTGCCCTCATGTCTTAAGCTTCTTCACTGAAACAGCAAGATCATCAGCTATGTATTAGAAATAGTACCACCACGTGAAAGACACCAAGTGGTCCGATGTCCCCTTCCCATTCCACCAGCTCCAACATTGAAATTGCCATGATAAAGCAGGCCAGCATTTCGCATATCCCGTCTCCTGAGCATGGTGTTGGATATTGCAAAGGCACAGAACACCAGCTAGAGAAATAGTGATATAATCCACCAAGAATAAGAAGGGGTTTCCTAACTTTCATTAGTGATCAACACGGGCAGCATCCACCATAAAACTTGAATGAACTTCAATTTATGAAATACCTAGCCACTTTTCTATGCTAATTCTGTTGCACTGACTTTTATTCCGTTAGAAAAATTAGTTTCATGGGCTAATTTTGTATATCAATTTCAAATATTGTTTTACTGTAAAAGGGTGAAGACAGCTACTGCTGTTTACACGTGTATATTTAAATTACACACTTGAAAGGCTGCAAAACCAGTTACCACAATTTCAACTTATGAGAAGTCATGTAAGTAAACACCAAGCTACATCCAAAGCTGTCCCTTAACCATTTTAACCATTGAACATGGCTTCTTCTCCAGTCTGCCACCTTCACGGTCAATGCTCCAGAATCCAAAGAAAGTACTTTGCCAGAGTGGCTGATCCAAGGAGTGATTGTGTGGAAGATCCAACTTGCCCAATTTGAGAAAAGCAGGACTGATGCAGACACTTACCTGTACAGGTTTTCAACCCTCCCCTTCAATATTGTATCTAAGGCCACCCCTTCCATAGACAGCAGCCATGTTCTTTGGAGAACTTTATTAAAATATATCCAAGAAGTAATCAAACATTTTCTAATGAGTCAGGAGAGAACTGAACTGAGAAAAACATCTGTACAGAGGACAGTGCTGTTAAGTTTGTGTTTACATGCTTTATTTCAATGTTTCACAGTTTAGTCATTGTCTACAAAAATATATTTCTGAAACTCTGAGTCCTCTATAAAAAAGAGCTGGTCAGCAGCAGTGACCCTGACAAACAGAATGTACCTTGGGACAGTGTGAGCACCTCCTGTAAGCAGATTAGTGCAGCTAGGGCACTCCTGCCTCACCCTGGGAGACTTCTGTTCTTTGGGATTAAAGCTCTGTGCTAGTTCTGAAGGAAGGCATTTAAAAAAAAAAAAACCAATCCTTCCACTTCTGTATACTGCACTACGCTTGGGAGGGGGAGCTGCAAAACAGTGTATCACACAGGAAAGAGTGCCAACAAAGGACTTGGCACTCAGGGGATGGAGAAGATCACAGGGTACTTCAGTACTGGTAAATTTTTCTTTGAGTTATCTGTTCAGAACAGCCTTAGTCTGGTGATAATAGGTTCAGTCTATAAGCAGAGGTACAAATGGCATACAAGCAGAGTAATCCTATAAGCACAAAGAGAGTCCTTCTTTGAGGTCATGATAAGGGTTCTGTTCATTTTTACCTCAACATTTTCTGCTGTGGCTTTAATCAAGGGGAAAACTGCCTTCATATCCAATCACAAGCCTACATAGTGCTGGATAGAACAGAGCCACTATCAATGCTGTCAGCTTCAACTCCTCAGTACCCATAACTGGAAATATTGCTTATGACATCAATTATTAAATTCCTATGCTTACTAGTTACCATTATATCTAGGCACCAAAAATAAGAATTGAGAAACTCAAGTGTCCCCCAAATGAGATCTTTCCACTCTTCCTCTGCTCAGTTATTTGACTGGTCTATAGAGATACTTGCAGTTAAGAAGAAAAAAAAAAAAATTGCTGCCTCTTTCAAAAAATAAATCTATCTTGCATTGTGCTCTAGAAGAGACAAGGTCAATGTACTCTGATCCTCTGTATACACAAAGCTCACAGCTAGAAGTCCCTTACCACAAAATAAGCTCAGACCTGAACCTCTAAGCAGGGCAGGAATTTTCAGCAGCAAATAAGGAAAGAGTAGTTATTGACAGACTGCTTTGCTAATGTGGTAATAGACAGAAGATGAGCTCTCAGTCCCTGAAAACTTTTCCCCATCTGCCTGTCAGAAGAACAGCTTTCTGAGCTAGTAGCTTGTAAAATTTAGGTTTCCTAGAGATTAGAGAACTCAGGAAAGTGCTACTGGTTAATTTAGGTACAGCTGCAATCAAAGTGCTTCTGAGCTCTAGGCTTTTGCTCAGAAAAGTTCTTCTGTAACTTGTGCCTACCACCAGTCCCAGTCTGATCTGCTAAACCTGAGCAGCCAAGGAGGTATATGAATTTTAAGTAGAATCAGCATCATCCATGAAAACACAGAAGCCAAGATCCTTCACCAAGACAAATACCTTATCAAAAAAGACACAACTAATATAATCTCACTAATGCTAAACAGTTAAAATGTAAAATCTGTAAGAAAACACCTGAAGTTTACTTCTTACCTATTTTCCTTTCTTAAATTGATGGGGGGGGAGTCGGCGGGCTGGAGGGGGAAAGAATGAATCACTTCACTGTATCAGCAGTAAGCCATTATATGAAGGCAGCATTGGAGAAAAATTTAAAACCAGAAAAAATCTGAAAACTTACTGACTCTGAAAGCCTTCCTCAGCTTCTCAAACTTCAAACAGCTTAAACAGAGGATTTTGTCCACACCTCAAGGTGTATTTCCAGTCTGTTCCCAGCTGTTCAGCTTCCAGTCACGGACATGTAAGAGGGAAGAATCAAGGGAGGCAGACACACCCACACATAGGGTATGCCTCCCATATAGCACCTACTTTAATATACCCACACAACATGAAAAAAAATCAATCAGGAATTGTTACATCTTGTTCATGGAAAGGCTATAACTAAAGTGTAACAAGATGAAATTAAAGGAAGATTTGGAATCAAGGAAAATCTTCTTCTGTGGAACCTGTTTTGCTGAAGACTCCATACCCCTCAAAGAAGTGATTCATATTCAACCATTTGGGAAATGGGAGAAGACTTGAATGCAACAATCCTGCCTTGGCTTCGGGTGACAAGTTAAGAGTGTTCTTTCTCCTTTAGTATCACAAAGCTTATTCATGTAAAAAAACATTGTCTTGCCCTGCCCACTATTGGAGATGCAGTACATGCTAGCAGAGCTAATTTGGTCAACTGTTAAAAGCTGCCTTCTCCATCAGCACAGAGACAAGTGTCACTAGAACTGGTCTGTTACTTCTAGTTGATGCAGATATGCAAAAAAAAAAAAAAATCTATAGCACAAAGCTTAGAATTCTAACATGATAGATATATTGTGGATAAACACCACCATTAGACTGTGAGGTACGTGTGTGTGAGGAACCAGCAACTGCAGCTGCAAGTTATTGCTACTTGCTGTCTCCCAATGCAAGTTTTTCCCATTTCTGCATTCTCTTGCCTTCTCCGAGTTACAGAGACTCCAGGGCGAACTATTCTGAAGCCTCACAAACACAGTGGCCACCAGAACACATTTGATGACATTTTAATCCCTTCCAAATTATTTACAAGGCTGGCTCTGAGACTGTTACTTTTAACTTCAGGACTAGTACTGCATAGACAAATCTTTGTATGGTCAAGAACTAGCAATGCCTGTGCTATGTCTGTTCTCATAGGGAAACCTCAATTAAAACAAGCGAAGTAACACACAGAGCTGAGCCTAGGCTGCATTCTACCAAGGGCATAATAAAGACAATAGTCACAACTTCTTCAATTCACTAATATTTTTCTAATGTTCCCCATGGCTACACTTAGAGAGGTTCAGCCAAATTAAATTTAAGCTACAATTCACAACTGAAAAGTGTGCACTGAAGTCTGGTGCCAAAAACAGAGGGCCATCCCTGGCCAGGCAGCTCCACTTCTATTTTCAAGTGCACAAGGACAGTTCCCTGTCACAGACAACTGAGGCAGATATATGGGAAAAATCATTGGTTAAACCAAGTATTTCGGAGGAAAGGCAAGGTCACTGCTGCCCTGCCCCAGAGAAGGAGAAAGATTCATTGAGAGATTAAAACTAAAGGGTTACAAAATAAAGGCAAGAGCTAAGTTTGCCAGTAATGAAATGCATTCTCCCATCCTGTATGAACAGGAAACAGTCTCTGTAGGGTATTAAAGAAGGTCCTAGGAGGAGATACCTCCTACTTTTTTCTGCTGCCAGAGGAGAGGAGAGAAAGATGCTGCTATTGGTCAGCAGGAATCTCTCTGTCTGCATCCAGTTTGCTCGTCTCTCCTGGGGAAGGGGTACGCGGCGCAGAGTGAGAAACAGAAGGGATCCCATGAGCTACAATCCCTTCCACTACTGGTGGTTCTGGTAGCCCAGGGGTGGCTACTCCCACTACTCCTGGAGGAAACCTGAAACCAACAGAAACATAGAAATTACAAGCTTGTCCAACAGAGTTAGGCAAGGGGAAAGCAGCCATGCCCTCAGGCACCTCCTGAACACAAATCCCACTTTCTAACAGAAATGCTCCGAGATAGAACATGGGGAAAAGTCTCCAGAGCTGAAGAGTAGCAGTTATGTCCTAACAGAAAATGACACCTGTTCTCAGACAGGCAGAGATAGTCTCAGGTCACATACTAAGCATTTGGAAAACAGGTACAAAGTTTATCTCCAGTGGAAAACAGTGTGAGGCACTGTATGAAGGTACCCTGAAGGGCTGGAAATTACGTCCCCATCAGCAGGAGTGCAAGCTGCCAGTTATCCTTCACTGGGCTCTAAGACAGAAAAAGTAAGGAGCTGAACTAATAAAACAGCTAGATGTAAGATGAAAAATAGGAAAGTGATACTCATGAATTGCTAGTGAACCATTCTTCCATTATTTCCATTCTGCCTCCCTGTGCCTTCTCCATAAATATATCCAAACCTCTGTAGACCTTTCAGAGAAGGGAAGAGAATATATTTCCCACTTTGCAGATAGGAGAAAAACAGAAGGGAAGCAACCTGCCCACAATCACTTGGCAGTCTGTAACAGACAAATAAACTGAAATACACCTTATTTAGGCCACTGCCCAAATCCACTGGACAATGTCTCTTTAATAGTCCATATTTGGGCTACAGGTAAGAACTGTGCTTTGTTTATATGGCCCTAATGATATGCACAACTTCTAAATGTTAAGATTCAGACCTCTTTTCAAGCACCCAACAGGCTTTCTTATACTAAGATATCTCTTGGGCAGGTCTTGCAAGGATTTGGAAAAATTAACCAGTATGCAGCTGGAACTAAGTACGTGTTAAATCTTAGTACAGCTTCAGAAGTGCTGCTGTTAAGTTTCTGGAAAGAGCTCATATACAGAGTATATAGGAACAGAAACATACCCGCTTGCAGGTACAAGCGGTTCTCAAACCCAAAGAGGGATGTTGGCCTACTTCAGTAGGAAGATATGCTTGGAAGCAGTAATTGGACAACCTGCATATCTCACCTGTAAGCTGCAGCTCCGTTGAGTTCTGGGTGGACAGTTGCAGGATCAATACTGGACCACTGAGCTGCTAACAGCAAGTACTCCTTATTAACACAGTTCCTCAAAGCATCAGGTATGTGACCTGCAAGAGCACCAAGAATGACAAAAAAAAAGAGGACACAAGTAATAGGGACTTGTACGCTGAAGCATTTACAAAGGAAAGTAGAAAGGAAATGCACATCTTTTCCATCTACCTCCACAGGATAACACTGGGCAGGGGAGACTCCTCTGAACAATTGGTCTCTGGAGAAGACAAGAAACTGATCCTTCCTTCCCACTTCTGTCATCTTGAGGAAATTACTGGCCACAAACTGCAATTGCCAAGCCTCACCTTCCCCAAGAGACAATACGTACTACTCCAGAAAAAAGGTGTACAGTATAACTGTCAAAGGAATTATTGCCAAGGATTTGGAAGATGTACTAGGTACAAGACTTTCCCAGGGAGGGAAAGTTCCACTCCAGCATTAGTTACAAGATTCTCAGAAGGCAAAGAGACAATTATCAACTTACGCTCCAGTTCCAGAAACCAGTTACTGAGTCTAAAGTTTTCGGAACAATCAGCATAATCCTTGCAGTGAACTAACAAAAGAATACTAATTCAGCAGCAGCTGCACAGCACACAGTCTTCCTCATTACCTGTAATAGCTCTGCGGATCTCTTTAGCTGCATCTTCCCTGGATTCAATAGAAGCCTGCTCACTGTACCAGGCAGTGTGAGGGGTGCAGATCACATTGGGTGCATCTTTTAAGGGCCCCTGAGCAAAGCTGTGGGGAGGGAGGGGAAAAAAAAGTGGTTTCTCTCCAGAAGCGATAACCCCATCTGTCCTCTCGGGTATCACTGTAACTCAAATAACAAAAAAACCAAAAGAATCATCCAGCATAGGTGAGTCACAGGATAGCAGCAGGCACGCAGGTGCAATGTTACCTGAAAGGCTCAGACTCATGCACATCCAATGCTGTTCCTCTGATTCTCCCCTCTTTCAAGGCTTGCGCTAAGGCTTTCTCATCTACCAGCCCTCCCCGGGCTGTGTTCACTAAGAAGCAGCCCTGGCGCATCTGGAACAAGAAAAACATTAAGTGGGTTGAGAATGAGACTTTTCATGGAAGCTAAGTGAATCTTGGGAAGTCTACTGGAAATGAGCAGGAGCCTGCAGTGATTAGATGAGGCCTGGACGAACTAGGAGTGCTCTCACTGCAAAGCTAATCACAGGGGAAATGCCTGCAAGCAATGCTTGAGAAATTTGCTTTAAAAATGAACAAACAAAACCACAAGACAACAAGGGCAAAAGTGGAACTCAAGTTCTGCACTCCATATTCATCCTACTACATTAAAAAAGAAAGAGGACATGAATCAAGTATCCACCTATACAAAACTGGACTACAACATCCAGATGTCTTTCATGAAAGCACTGAAAAGCATTCATACACTAGTGGAGTAGAGCCCGAGACTGACTTTGCAGTGGGCTTTGGCAGAGAGGCTCTGGCAGAGCTGTGTAAAGAAACTTACACAGTCCCAGCCACACCACATCTGGCTCTAACCAGCACAGTCAATTATGCATTTTAAAGGTAATTTGAAATTACTGAATCACCTAAAATACTCTTTATAAATGAAATTACTTGGCAGAGAGCCAATCCTATTCTTCTTTTAACATGAAATTCTATACAGCACAAAGCACAGGCACCCGGATCCACACGCTCCCAGCCTCCAAAGGCAGCAGGAGGCACACGACAGAGGCAGCAGGATTCACACGCTCTCAGCCTCTGTGAAAGCAGCAGTTTCTGTTTGCATTCATTTCCACAGTGTTCTGTGGGGGAAATCAAGCTCCTGCTGCACCTGTTTAATAGTGAAGTCATTGATGAGGTGATGGTTATGTTCATTCAGGCTGCAGTGCAATGTGATGCAATCGCTGTGCATTAGTAGATCCTGCAGGGTTCCTACTCGTTGTAAACCCAAGGATCGCTCCACTCCATCCGGCAGATAGGGATCATAGAAAATCACGTTGAAGCCAAAGGACTTGGCTCGCAGAGCCACTGCCTGTCCAACTCGGCCTTCACAAAAGAAAACCCACAATCATCAAGGAAAGGTAAAACAAACTTTAAAGACAAGATACTGGGGTAGACTGGGAGCCTACACTGGGGTTTACTGCCAGGGCCCAAAGTACTGCAGCCCTGGAAACCCCTAGGATTGCCATAGGGATCCAGAGGAGGTTATTCAGTGTTGATCCCATATGGCTAATTCTAGTCCTTCCCCATGCAATAGCCAGAGCTTAGCCTAGGAGCTCTGTTTTTCAAACGAAATCTGGACCCTGAGTCAGAGGCAGTAATAATCTGATTACAAGAACTTGGAGAAGGAATTGGTAGCTTTCAGGTGGCTTTGTTACTGATACAGAACCTATCACACAGGGAAACAGTCACCAAGAAGAGCTGTCTGAATGTTCCAATTCTTCTAGCCATTTGAATAAAAAAAAAAATCCCCAATCCCATGACATACACCCAACTCTTGAAGATATCCAGCATCACAGAATAGGGCACTAGCATTCCTTATGAGTCAGTGTGTTTCACAACGAACAGCTGTAAAATTATCACTTTTTTCAGTCTGTGACACTTAGGTTCCCAAAAACTTTCACAGTTCACTTTTCAATCTAACAATTCCCATCACTTACCTAGTCCAATGATGCCCAAAGTCTCCCCACGGATACGCACAGCGCCTCCAGCTACCTCTCGAATCTGTTCTACACTCGAGGCTCGATTCCCTTCCCGCATAGCCTGATGTAGCCAAGTAACACGGCGATAGAGGTTCAAGATGTGGCAGAGGGTGGAGTCAGCAGTCTCCTCTACTGAGGAGGAAGGGATGTTGCAAACTGCAATGCCTACAAAGCCATAGAGGTCATATAAGATTTTTAGCATCAGAACGCTAAACCAACGTAGAGCTCTTCAGGCATAAGTGCTGAAAGATAATTCAGTGCTCCAGAACTAGTGCCGAGAAACACAGAATCATTTCAGAAGCTCATTCTACAGCAACATAGATGCAATCAGCCAGCTTTTTAACCCCAAGGAAATTCCATTCTTTCCTTGTAAATATCCATTTGATTGACACACTCACCAGAAAAACAACAAACAACAGGCTGAAATGAGAAAACTGGGTCATACAAGTGATGCAAGAAACTGACTGTTTTAGAAGATCTGCATCCAAAAAAGATGCACTCGTTCCAGGGATACTCCTGACAGATTAACCGGCAGACTACAGAAGAATTAAGACAGATGGTTGAGCTCTTTCATGCCTCACAGTCCAAGCATCAGCTTCCGCAGGAGCAACAATAAGTAACTAACTCATTAAATGCAGAGAGAAGCCACAGAAGCCTCTCTAAATCCATTTGAAGTTACACTTAAAAATAACAACACATAACACTCCCACTCTGGAATAACATACAACCCAAAGGAACCATAAAATGCATGGCTAGAACTATCGGTTAAAATTACTAATGCAAACAGCGTTAAAGTCCTGGAAGCACAAAATACTGTCAGGAAAGGGAAAGATGGAACACTAGCAAAATCTGGTCATTCCTGAGCAGTCTATTTAAAAAAAAAAAAAAAAGGGAGGGGGGGGAGAGGCAAGGGTGGCAAAACACCACTTCACNGAGCAGTCTATTTAAAAAAAAAAAAAAAAAGGGAGGGGGGGGAGAGGCAAGGCTGGCAACACACCACTTCACTGCTGCTATCCTTCATTCAACTAACCAGCCAAGAAATAAAAATAACTAGACAAAAAAATGGTCTCTTCCCCAACATAACCCTAGCCACTTGCTAAACCAAGGAAACTCTTCCTCTTCAAAAGTCCACCACCTACCTAAAAACTAGGAATAAAATCTAGGCAATGGTTGAAGGCACATAAAATTCAGCAATACATCGCTCTTTTGTAAGCCTACTACAGAGGACACATTCAACTAAACTCAGACCACGCTCTCCCAAGAGAGCTAGGATAGCAACGGCCACACACAATCCCAGATATCTGACTCCTTCTCGCTATGAAATCCTTTGCAATTGTGCCATAAAGCCAGACGACTCGGAGAACACGAGTAGGGGAGATAGGGAAGCCTAACTTCTTTTAATCTCACTGGTTACCGTCTCGTTCAGCTTTGGACAAGCCACATGCACTCATCTCTTACACAGCTAGACACAAATTTGTGTTTACATGCAGTATTATGCCTAAATGTAAGAAAACGCAAATACGCACAACAGCCCTTTGGTCTGATTTGAAGATTCAGAACACATAAGGAACAGTATCTTACCTCAGAATGAATTAAAGGGCCAGGCTAAGCATGAAAATAACCATTATTTGTCCATGAAAAAGCAAATCTGGCCATGCATAAGGGTCATCATACTGTTGCTCCAAAGCAAAAGTGGCAAGCAGCAATCTGACGGTGAAAGAACTTTGACCCATTTCTCCTTGGGTTAATGAGTGTGGAGTGGGGGGAAAGGGAAAGCTTTGAATCTGAATGAATCAAAGATACAGATGGTGACTTCAAGCAGAGAACCCTAAGAGTAGATTAGGTTCCGAACTCAGCCCAAAAATGTAATGGCTGGATGAAAGCCAAAGACCTTGCCAGGAACTCTTGAGACTATTCAGTTGAATCACTCAGATGAGAAGACTCTTTAGACCTAATTCAAGCACTAGGCAAATATGCACTCTTTATTTGCAATTCATCTGTTCTTACAGCTCTAGAAATTGTAATGCCTATTTCAATTTTTTATATAAATACTTGCATTTGATTTAAGCTTAATCTGATCTGCATCACATTAAGAAAGGTTTCAAATCACTGACACAAACCTAAAAACGAAGGGGCAGGGTACTTAGATGATCCACCTCACCTAGGAGACTACAAGGTCCAGCAGTCTCACTCCCATATGTTTAATAGATAGCAGCTTTTTGTCACCTGATCCAGAGACTATTCACATGCCTAGGGCTCTAAAGGAATCAGTAATAACGTGTTGAATCAGAACCTACCTGCATATAAAAAATTAACAGGAAAACTCACTAACCAAGCATTTACAGTGAGTTTATCCTGCATCAGCATTTGCAGGCTGCTTTCAGGCATCAGTTTGCTCAATTCTTTCCCCACAAACAACCCAAAGCTGCCTTACCAAAAGTTTCATCTAGACATCGTATTCAGGTTTCTGAATCCCAAACAACAGCAAAGACACTGACATCTGTAGCAGAGCAATCTGAGAACTGAGAACCTTTCTTTCAAGACACCTACCAGGTCCGATATTGGTCAGCTTCCTAAAGATGCCTTTATCTTTAGGATACGAAGCAGCTCCAAATCTTTTTACATAAAAGGTTTTAAATGTACTCAGCTATAAAACAAAAAAACATGTGCAGTGTTCCACTTCGCATTCAGTTCTGATCGCAACAGAGCCCTAATGGTGTCATCATACCTAATTCTGCAGCGGATTTGATGTCAACATTGTCATAGCCACTGCCAATACGCACAATGACCCTGAGGGCTTTGAATTTCTCCAGATCCTGACGAGAAAGGGTAATGGTGTGATACATCAGAGCTCCTACTGCCTCATTCAGCACCTACAACAAAAAACAGTCCAAATCAATCTCTGCTTTGGTTACTCTAAGAAGCAGAGCTCTATATTCGAATGTTTGAATGTTTTCTTGCCCACCTTTTCATGGATTTCCTGAGTTGACTGAGCATCACAAAATGCCACTGTAGCAACATCCTTCAAGATGGGCATCTCCACAGTGCAATCTCGTCCATCCAGGAGTGCAACCAGTGGCCGTGCTGGCATTGGGCCATTCACAATAGGAGGCCGTATGCCTATTAAGAAAGTCAGCAGGAGTGATTACATGAAAGACAAGAATTCTTGAACCCTTATTTGGTAGTCCAACAAGTCACTAGTTCTGTTAGAGTTCTATAGCATTTAGGAAGGGATTAGTCAAAGCAAAATAAATAAACAGGAAACAAACACAGGGAAATGAAGCTAGGGAAAAAAAAAAAAACCTCTGCCACCACTATATAAAAAACCCCCCATGTTTTATCAATAATGAGATAATAGAAGTGGTCTACTCAGAAGCTCTCCATCTTACTCTAGGCTCCTGAAACTAGTTATAAAGCCACTTCGGGCCTACTCCCCATTAACCTGCCCCTCTCTCCCACCTCAGCACGCCAAGATACTAAGTCTATTTCCTCCCTAAGTGAGCAGAAAAACTTGTACGTTCGCAGTGCCTCTAACAGTCATTGGCAGGCACCACTTTCTAGAAGGACGAAGCACCGATGCCCCCCCAGCAGCAGGGCCGCAGGCAGCGTGCTGCAGAAGCGCTGGGTGGAAGCCCACCAGCAGGCAGCAGGGCCCGGACAAGCTGCCGGCAGGTCTGTTCGCCGCCGGCCGGATGGGCACCTCAGCTCGACGGGGAGAGCAGCGACCAGGCCGGGGTCCCCGCCACACAAGGGCACGCTGCCGCGGCTGGCGCTGGGCCGCTGCCAGGCGTGGCCCCGCCGCTGCCG
>VYZW01010785.1:59492-74042 GCA_013401315.1 Balaeniceps rex | reverse complement strand
CCCTTCCTCCTCGCGTTCGGGCGGCCGGCGGCCCCCGGGCGCGTCCCGAGCTCGGGGCTCCCGGTCGCTGGCTGCGGCTGCCGCGAGCGGCGGGCACCCCGCTGCCCCGGGGCACACGCGGAGGGGGAGAACCCGCTTGTCAAACCAGGAAAGGCGTGCTGCTTCTTTGACCTGAAACGTGACCAAACTGGAGGGACACTCTGGGGAGGGGAAACGATTGTCCTCGAGCAAAGGCACAAAGCGAGCATCTGCTCTAGCTGGACCTGCCTTAACGGATCCTTGCTGCACCTCTCTCGTACTGACTTTGCTGAGAGCTTTTTTTGATACCTACCCTCCATGCAGTCCCCCTCTGAAATGCTTCAGGCTGATAGTTTTCCGAGATGAGGCTCAGTTTGCAAAGACCAATCCAAGGAGCTCCTGCAGAGATGCAGCTGTTTGTTCTACTCTGCCTTCTACGACTGCCAAGTCACAAAAGCTGAGGGGAGAAATTATTCCTCTTTCCACTTCATCTCTTGTGCAGTCTTCATGGCTGATGTGACTAGAAATACAGAAATTAAAAAACTGCTCTGAAGCAGTCCTAAACCCTGGCTATGGAATGTCAGTGCTTTACACTCAGAAAAACCTGCAGCTGCTGAATATCACAATGACTGCTATAAAAATGGGCTATTGCACTGAGACCTCAGTAGCACTTGCAGCCACATGATTACAACAGATTTCCCACAATTTTCCAAGTCCAAATACTAATGCTTCTTTCATAATTGTGCTTAATAAAGGAAAGGTTTCCCTTCTGCAATCATCCTCTCTTTCAATAGCATGGTACACCAGGGGCATCAAAATAATACATAACTATATATATGACAGGACCTGGAGTGAAAAGGGAGAATAAGAGGATATTGTATTACCTATCCCTTTTTTCTACAGTATAAATAATCATAGTCTGTGAATTGATTATTACCTTTTAACTTTTTTATTTTAAAAAAATACAGAAGGGACTCCCATACACATGCATCTTTAACATGTTCTGCAACATAGACCGTAGGTCTAGGAAAGAATTAGCTTTCTCATTCTTTCACGTTATTATCTGCAATGCTAAGACGAGGTTTTAAAAAAATGAAACAACATATCAAGTATTAGGACATTAAGACAATGCATAGCTATGAAATGATGTCTGTAGAGGAGGATTGTTTTAAATTTGACATTTACAGCATCTTCACCTGAAGCATCTGGTACAGGCCTGTGGTAGAAACACAGTCCATCCACTTGTACCCAGCTCTGCTCTACCCTTGCAATTACCGTATCACTTTAAAGTTCTAAAAATGTCACTTCAGGCTCAGGTGAATTCTTGCTGAGCAGAATTCTTAAGGCTAGGAAAGTACATCCTGTCCTTTTAGGAACTTCCTACAACAGCTGCTGCAAGCCACTGTTGGAGATGGGATACTGGGGGAGAGGGTACTTTGGCCTGGCCTGGTAGGGTAAGAACAGTTCACTCAGTTTAGGGTTCCAGAAGCTACTGGATAGAATGGACCAATTTGCTATTGGGAATTTGCACTGATTGCAACCTTACAGGATGTAATCACACTCAGAATGTTCATTAAGGTTGTGCCTAGGTGTAATGCCTAACCAAAACCCACTGTGCTGGGTGCAAAGCATTTCTGATGAGAGAGATGTTTTTCAGGGAGCTTACAAGTCATACAGTCTCTACGTAACAGCCAGATGAACAACAAAGTACAGTAAGTTGCTAGAAAAGCAAAGAAATTTGTACAAGTGAGAGAGACACCTAGATAGTATTACTGGGTTGTAGGAAAAGTAGAAAGTTTGAGAAACAGACTAGCATAGAATTATGCAGCCTACTGCTTACAGCAAATAAAGTGATGAAGCCAGCAAAAGTGAAGGAAGTGAGAGAACAAATTAGATGGTAAAGATGGTATACCAGGTAATATGAGCTATACCAAGGTTTTTTTCTAATCTGTAGTGAAGGCAGACTGAAATAGTACTACTGCACCTGCTGAACAAGAGAATGATAGGTAAGATCATGTACCCAAAGAACATTCAAGGTAGATGTAAGGCTCAGCATAGTTATTTCCTAAAACTAGCCAAGCAATATTGTCCTGAAGGGAAGAAACATACTAGCCTATACATAAATTTTATTAGCAAACAGTCTTGTTTCAGGTCTTCATTGTACTTGTACTGTAAACACAGATTCATATGCTACAGAAATGAAGAAAGATTATGGACTGAATTCACCTACCTGTGACAACACAATGCTAGATATTGCTCCAGTATTACCCTTAGGAGACAACAGTCCATATAAAAAATTTTAAAAGCTGAAAAAAAAAAGTCTAGTTTTAAAGATTATATTGTTAAACTGAGGTTATTTAGTACTTCCACTAAGGTGCTGCGCACGCATGTGTGTGTATATATAAAATCAATGCACGTGTTATGCAAATATATACACACGCAGAGAGATTTAGTCAGAGTTCACAATCAATGAACAGATGAAAGCTGGCAGACCAAGCCTGCATCCCAGCATTTTTGGCAGGGATTTCAGGGCCTGGACTCTATATACTTAAATTAATTGCATATCAGCACTTCTATATGAAGCTACTTGCATCTTATGCTAAGGATTTATTCTATTGTGCAAAAAATACGTATTCTTATTCTTAAGTTTCCAAGTTCAGTAAAGTACTTGTTTTTACACCCTACAAATGGCTTTCTCAGTACATCTCTTAATGACCAGTATATACTTCAGCACAGCAGCAGCACTGACTCACAGCACACAGTATGGTGTTACTATGTGTTTATTGCACTGCGGTTTTCATTACCCAGACAGAAGAGCCTCTTCAAAGCAGGCCTCAGCAACCCAAAGGTTTCCACAGGGATTTACTACTCCGTAAAATACAGAGCCATCCCTGATCCTGGCCAAGATGAAAGAGTTAAGGGTGATAAAAAAAGGTTTTATTAAACAAAATTATTTTTGAAACTTTTCTTTAACCTTTTGTTCCCTCTTTCATACATTAATATTCATCCTTTTGTTTCTAAATGGAGACAGATCTTGTTCCTTACTACTCCATATGAAAGACCGCAAACAGTTCTGCCTCTTGAGAGGAGTCCTTACTGAATACAGGATGCCTACAGAACAATGTCAAGGTGCTTGTGTGGCATTCATCATGATTGTGATCCTAACAATCTTTTCCCTACTTGACCAGGAGACCTCCTGGCTCTGCCAAGGAGTGATTGCATAGCAGCAGAACAGCTGTGCCTCTCGAACTCTACCTGCAATGCCACCTACAGGATCCTGGAAAACTGTGCCCTGGCTAAGACTCGCTTCCTTCCACTGGATCATGATAGCAGGGTCAGATGTCTGAATGCAGAGCTAGACCTCGGAAACAGCTCTTTGCTGCACTGCAGGTGTCACCGGCGCATGAAGAGACAGGAGCACTGCTTACGCGTTTTCTGGACCGTTCACTCCAGCATGACAGATGGTGAGATGAAATAGTATGAATTTACAAGGTACTAGCAAGGCTCACCCCTGCCCCCACATCTGAAAACAACTGCGAAAGGCCACTTCCCAACACTGCAGGTATCACTTTGGAACCACATCTCCTAGTGAAGAGAATTCATTACTGCTCTGTTTGATAAGCAGAGAAAACCGATCTCATCTGGGACTGGCCCTTCAAATACACAGGGACCCTAAAAGACAAAGATAGCTACTTTGAAGCAGTTAGATTTAGTGCTGTGAGGAGAGACTGCTGTGAAAATCACCTCAAAATGATCACATCTGTCCATCACTGAAAAAGGATGTGTGATTATGACACACACTGTAACGGCATTGTTGAGCATGCTGGTTCTTTCCAGCTTTAGTGGGATGCTTCTACTTGGCCTCCCACTAAAGACCACCTGTGCTGCACATCTCCTCACTAGTACTGAGGCTGAAAAAAACCCAAATGATAACATAGACCAAATTCCAGCCAGAGGAAATCTGATGACAAAATGTAATGCTGTTTTTACACAGTAATACCTTTGCATCTCCAGCAGAACTGTTCTTGGCATTTGGCTTTGAGCAAGACAGAGCATCTCTGAACTCCAGCCTGAGGAAACAGCCAGGCACAAATAAGAAAAAAAAATCAAATTAAAAAAAAAAAAAAGCCGTTCACAAAGCATTTGTCCCACTGCATAAAATATCTTGTATCTTGCCTAGGTTATTTCAATTTGGAGACCTCTCCCTATGAGAATCCAGCAAATGAAGAACACTGGAAGACAGATTATAATAAACTGGCAGCTCTGTTATCAGGTAAGGATTGTAACAGTTACATGATATAATGCTACCCTTTCTTATCTTTTCAGGGGCTGAACATTGTTAAGAAGAACAGTTTGGGGTAATGGTCCCTTTAATCAGAGGA
Organism: Balaeniceps rex; assembly: GCA_013401315.1. Lineage (NCBI taxonomy): Eukaryota > Metazoa > Chordata > Aves > Pelecaniformes > Balaenicipitidae > Balaeniceps > Balaeniceps rex. Next base: position 69,642 of record VYZW01010785.1, on the reverse strand, counting down.
ACACCTGCTCTGGATACTTGCTTAAATTTGTCCCCCTACCAAGAGTAAATATAGCCACAGATCCAGGCCCATGAAACAGGGAATAACCCACAATGATGCATTTTCTGAAACAAACACCTTAACATGAACCAATAAAAAATACGATTTTGTAACTACTATAACTGCAACGTCATACTACAGACACATAGCAGGACTAATTTACTTTGTTCTTTTTGATGTTCCAAATCTGACTATCAAGTAAGGCCTACTCCTGTTTCCACACAAAATCTCTTCTGGAGACTTGCTTAATTGTTTCTGGGTTTCTTTTGGCTTTATAGGCTCACAGTTAGCAGGAGATGCAACAAATCCATGCCTGAAAGCAACTCATGTCTGTAATCTGAGCAAGAAGTGTGTTCGTCTGCGCACAGACTATGCCTCGATCTGCACCAAGGGAGCAGGAAGTGAGGACATGTGTGACCGTCGCAAATGCCACAGAGGGCTAAGGAATTTCTTTGAGAAAGTTCCTGAGGATTTCACCAAAAGGATCCTATTCTGTCCATGTCAAGATGAAATTTGTGGAGAACGACGCCGGAAAACTATTGTTCCCGATTGTTCCTTCCAGTACAACACCAAACCCAATTGCCTCTGGCTTCTGGACTCCTGCTTAGAAGACCATATCTGCAAGTAGGTCCGGCAGCAGCGGACATTACCCAAGAGAAGAGAACAGCATAGACACTGATAGTCTCATTTTCCTTTCTACAGATCCCGACTGGCTGACTTCCAACAAAATTGTCAACCTGCAGACATGTCTCCAGATGGTTGCTCTCAGCACAACCATGCTGCATGCCTGCAGGCTTACATGGGGATGATTGGTAAGTGATATCCACAGGAACATACAGTGTGGATGCTTTCAGGCCACAAACTTGCAGGCACACTCTGATGCTGTGAAGGACCATCTTGTTCTCCTGCAGGAGATAGTGCTCAGTATACCAATGAATACGCCTTAGCCTAATTGATGCTAGTGCTCCCTCTTGCTTCTGAGGTAAATGCAGCCCAAAGAGAGCTCTTCCATGGCATTTATTGCTCTACTTTGTTCCATCCTTTGCTGTCAAATCAGCAGCACTTGCCTGAGATTTTTGAACACCCGTTTGCATCATCAGCTGGTGCAAAGTGCTCTAAATGCCTGACCAACAGGGCTCTCTGGGCCTGTATGAACTAAGTCATCCCTGCTGCAGGAGTTATATCCCATCACAGCAGTGATTAAACATGACATTCCCTCACTGCCTGACTTTTAGACTCCTGATGGTTTGTTAGTGTTGTACATACTATCTTCTCAGAGCCACCCAGAACATGGCACTACCAGCTGTTAGAAGAAGGAAGGTCATCTTTGGTTTTAGGCATTCACTGCCAACCTGCTAGTACTTTTTCACAGTGGCTCAAAAGAGGAGCTGTAAAGAGCAGCAATATCTCAGAAGCTGTAGATCTAGACTATACCTTCTGGTTTTCCAGATGTCTTTGCTGTTTTTGTGCTAGGTGAACTCTGGCTGAATGGCACACTACGGGTGTGCAGCATTTGTTTGGCAAAAGTCATTTGGCTACACAGTGTTGCCAGCTATGCAAGAAGAGCAAGCGCCTTTTGCTGCCATATGCCAGTACCGCAGTTGAGTCCCTGCAGATGCTTCACATCCTTCAATCCAATGCTTGCACCAGCTTCAGTTATTGGTATACCTCACCATCAGATTGCTGGAGTCAGGGGTAGCAATCTCCACACTTTCTCACAGCCCAGCAGACTTCACATAGATTCACCAGGCCTGGGTCACCTCGCAGGGACTCCTGACCTCTCCTGGGTAACATGCATATCACAATGGAAGGCTTCTGCCTCCAGGGCAGCATTTCCTTTAGTATAACAGGACTCATGATGCTTCTTTTCATTTGGTGAAGTAAATCCTGATTCCAGTTTCTGGGTGTTTGGGACAGGCACGCCCATGACACCCAACTATGTCAGTAACTCCAGTGTGGAGGTCTCCCTGTGGTGTACATGCGAGAGCAGCGGAAACCAGAAGGAGAAGTGTGACCACATACTCGGCATGTTTGAGAGCAACAAATGCCTTGGTAAGCATCAATCATATCACAGAATTAGAGAAACAGCTCAGCACAGGGAAATTCAAATCCTCTCGATTTCAAGATCCTACGTTGCATTGCTCTTGCGTATAGTTCTGTCTTCTTCTGCAGTGTCTCCATGATCTATCCAACCTATGGGACCAGCCTGGATCTGCTCTCTGAAGTGTTTCTGTGTCTTTTGGCAACACTTCTGTTCATCTCAAACACCATAAAGCTATTTCCAAACAGCATTCAAACGAAGGGGTTGCAAAAACATCGCAAGGGGAGGTCAGACATGCTGTATCCATAGGTTGCTGCGTAACCACATCAGTGCACCAGGATTATGGGGTTTGGGTTCCCCTCCTCCCCGTCCTTTCCTGTGCTCACCTCTGGCCCTCACTTACTTGGTCAAGATAAGTAGCTCCTGACACAGCCTGTTACTATGTTCAGCAGCATAGCAGTTACAAAAATCCTGTTACATCCGACTATGTAATCCTAAGTCTATTTCTTTTATCTCCCTAGCATTTAAGCAACAGACCTTAATAAGATTTAAATATTTTATGTTTGTAAAAGCTTCCAAAGGGTATCAAAGAAGCCAGCATCATTAGATAAATGATTAATATTTAAACCTACCTCCTGCTGTATAGAAAAGCCTTACACCCAGCACTATACACCTACAACCTAAACATTCCATCTGAGATACTACATACCTGCCCCTTACAAAATAGACAGCTGGAAAAGTCCCAGAGGTCCTCAAGTACAGTGCAAATTGGCTTTGCAGCCTGCTCAACCTCACAAGTAAATCCACAAACTAACAGGCCATTCACTGAACAGAGAATATGTATTTTCTAAAAGCCACACAGCCTGTGAGTGCATTTCCTAAAATAGCTTCCCTAGGTGTCTGTTCACTAGACTCCAAGGTGTGCACAAGAAAAGCACAATAAGACTCTTGCTTTACTTCTGTTTGCAGAAAATACCATTTGGTCTCAAATGCATCTGAAGCAGACAGCTCTAGAAAGACAGGAAGACTTATTTTATTCATCTTCGCTAAGCTTCCAAGGAGACAGTGCCAGCACATCTCTTGCTTCAGAAATGTCCCAGGTATGCATTGCTTTGTTGCCTTCACAAAGCAACGAGTCAAGTGGCCTAGAGACAGTAGTTGAAAAACCTTGGATCTGGAAATATGTGGTTTTGGACATCAAAGCAAGGGATGCCACATGCATGCAGAACCCTGGACCACTTCACCTCAAGCTATTCCTTCCACAGACAAGCAGAAATAGGAGGCCATGCTGCCTGGCCACAGGAGTTTCCTGTAGTCTCGCATTAGTGCTCCAAACTGGAGGTTCTGCAGCCAGGCATTTGAGCATAAACGTGCCTAACCGGGATTCATTCCTCCTTTTCATTTCCTAGGTGGCTGAAGGGAAGACACAGCAAGACATCTCCGAACACAGCCGTATGCCTGTGGCCTCTGTATATTCTGGAGCTGCTATTTCTTGGCCGTCTCTGGCTCTGTTCCTGCCCGTGTTGCTAAGCCCACGTTAACTTGATGTAAATGGCATCTTTCCTTCCCATATTATTAATCTTGTTGCATATCCAGGCACCTCCCACTACTGATTTACCTTTGGGAAACAGTAGGCTTCCAGAAAAGAGAAATGGAACAGCCTTAACCCAGAACAGCAGTCGCTGTTGTGACTTGCACCAACTTGCACCCCACTTCCCCCAATCAGTTTGCACTGAGCTCCGAGATATGGTACCCACCATTGCTTCTGCCATGTTAGCATTTTGAGTAACAGTCAGGCTAATATTTCAGTGCAATATTTTGAAACAAGGGTCTGAGTTCTGTCAGAACTTGTCCAGGGTTCGGTTTCTGACTGCAGGGAGGGACCTGACACAGTGTGTCCTACCACCCCATCTTCTGGAGCTCTTCCTCAGGCAGACAATCATAGAATGGTTTGGATTGGAAGGGACCTTTAAAGATCATCTAGTCCAACTCCCCTGCAATGAGCAGGGACATCTTTCACTAGATCAGGTTGCTCAGAGCCTCATCCTACCTGACCTGGAACACTTCCAGGGTTGGAGCATCCACAACTACTCTGGGCAACCTGTTCCAGTGTCTCACCACCCTCACTGTAAAAAATTTCTTCGTTATGTCCAATCTAAACCTACTCTCTTTCAGTTTAAAACCATTTCCCCTTGTCCTGTCACTACAGGCCTTGGTAAAAAGTCTCCCTGTGTCTTATGATCCCCCTTTATAGATTGAAAGGCCACAATAAGGTCTCCTCAGAACCTTTTCCAGGCTGAACAACACCAACTGTCTCAGCCTTTCTTCATAGGAGAGGTGTTCCAGCCCTCTCATCGTTTCTGTGGCCCTCCTCTGGACCCACTCTAACAGGTCCATGTCTGTCTTGTACTGGGCACCCCAGAGCTGGACGCAGGACTCCAGACGGGGTCGGGTAGAGTAGAGGGGGAGAATCACCTCTCTCGACCTGCTGGCCACGCTTCCTTTTTGCAGCCCAGGACATGCTATGGCTTTCTGGGCTGCAAGTGCACGTTGCTGGCTCATCTCTAATTTTTCATTTACCAGTATCCCCAAGTCCTTTTCTGCAGGGCTGCTCTCAATCCACTCATCCCCCGGTATGTATTGATATTACGGATTGTCCCAACTCAGGTGCAGGACCTTGCACTTGGCCTTGCTGAACTTCATGAGGTTCATGTGGGTCCACTCCCCAAGCCTGTCAAGGCATAGAATACAGCATACCATCCTAAAGACTGGAAGTCTCCGCTTGCAACCCATTACCAGGGTTGCAAATAAAGCTCGATAAACATACACATAAAGTCCCTGGTAAACACCAGTTCTGGATTACTTTCAGTTCTCTTTTCAAATCCATTCTTTTAAGTATATGAAAAATACCATCCCAGATCAAGGATGCTATACTACAGTTTATATTCTTGCTCCTTTGTGTTTTGCCCCTTGCAACATATATATACATCATCCATTATCACAGCTAGCAACAGACTTGGGTTTTGTGGGTTAAGATGGATTTCTGTGCTCAACCCCAGCAAATTTAGTCTTATCTAGGAAAGGATGACCTTGCCTGGCCTCAGGACAGACCTTCTTAGTAATGCTTAGAGAATGCATATAGCTCATTGAAGCCGTATTGACCACAAAACCCCCCGGGACATTCAGTTGCAAAAATCTCTGGTAGCTGCAACTGCCTTGTACCCCTCTACATATTCAAGTTGTCATTGTCCCCTTCCACAGTGCCTGCCCAATCTCCTCCTCCTCTGCCAAGCTCTATTTCATGACCTGTTTATTCTGACTGTAAATGTGTACACTGTGTAACTGCTGTTATTTTGTACTGCATTCGCCTGTTAAAATGTGGTGTTAAGTGAATATTGATTTCTGAGCATAGGTTAATAGTCCACAATCAATTGTGTGCAAGAGTTGCCTCATCAGCCAGCCTACATTTTCAGGATAGCTAGAAACTCAGCTCAAAGCAGCTCCTCCGTGCACACGTATAGTGCCCCTAGCTCATCCTGCGAGATGCAACAGATCTGAACAATATTACACACAGCCAAAAAATATTACAATCCTGAATAGATGCAGAACAGGTGGGTATTTCTTTTTACCCTGTGCTTTATCCGTTGCCAGGGAAGCACCAACTAGGTAATACGCTGCGGTTCCCAGTCACTGGCAGACACCTTCTTATTACAGAATCTTACATTGTCGTGTGTATCAGAGTAATTGTCCTTCTGCAGTGGTAATATTTCCATTTCAAATTCCGGCCTTCTTTTTACTTCCTGGGCAGGTAGGGCAACGAAATCACTGCATGGAGCAGAACCATCTCCTCTATCGCACAGAGAAGCAACATCTTATTTCCATGAAGTAGGAACAAATATCACATCTTCTTAATAAAGAGGAGTACGAATGCTGGTATTTCTGATTACCTACTGAAATATGGCTATTTGGAACAAGAGACAGCACTGTTTCCACATGTTTGCTACCATTTCTTAATGAAAACAGAGTCCATGTTACCGTATTCTAATATCTACATTAGACCATCCTCCATATAGTGGGACTAGAAATGTGTTGAGACTCTTGACTGTAGCGTAATAGCGTCTGTCATCTCCAGAATTTAGTGGAGAGTGACAGGGAAGAAGAAAACGTTATTCTTTCCAATATTGCACAAATCAGTGAGGATATTTGTGAGGATAATGGGGTAGATTTCCCTGAGCCATCTGTACCACACACAGAGTGTACTGCATTCATCTTCCACTCATCTGCATTGTGATCTTTCCTCTTTCCCCACTGTAGTGCTCTAAGACAGGTTGATATGGAGAAAGGTATTAGCATTTTGTTGCTCATATTCAGGGCACTGTGGACCTTTAGCCCCTTACCCCTACTAAGAAGGTTATTTATTGCAATTGCAGCCTCCTGTCACGTCCTGGATTACATAGGAAAATGTTTGACACAGACAAATTGTGCTCTAGACTGAAATTAAATTAAAACATGTCAGTTTGGTTTTTTTCTCCAAGTGTCCTATGTCCCTTTCGCATGTACATATGCGCCTTTATGTACACGGCTGCCTCTCAGGCTTGTTCATCAATAACTGGAAACAAAATTCACCTCTAAATACACTTGCATTCACAGGTACTCACGCTGCTATGAGTACAAACCCATTTTCACTTAGATTTGTAACACCTGATCTCCAAATATCACAGTTATTCAACTACACAGCATACATGCATGCACAAATATAACTACTACTAGAAATGTCATGCCAATATCAGTATCAGTTCAGTTGTTAGCACCACTGATGCTCAAAGACTGGCACAGTTACCTAAACCCATTCAGAACAGATCTTAGTAACCATACTACACAGCAATTTACAAAACCCCCTCAGCTTCTATTCCCCAGAAACTAGAATACAACATCCCGTGAGTACCTTTAGTCTAAATACAAAAATAATCTAATAAAAATTCTCTATCCTGACAGTCTTAACATTGAGCTCTCAGCAAGCATATACAAGGAGGGAACGTTCTAATTGTTGTAATGTAGATTATTTTTTAAATTGTAAAATAGTGCCAAGTCTCACTAATAAAATCTATCTTGCAACTCTAGAAGTCTCCTGCCTTCCTTCACATTTAATAGAAGCTACACTCCTTGTCTCCTACTGCTGGAGGCATTATGGGAAAGAAATTTAAAGAACAGAGTAAGACAGAATCTCTTACAAAGCTATCTTAACAACTTTTACAGACATCACTCACTGTCAGGTACTTCAGACGTGGCTTCTAGAACTCTGACAGAGCTTTAGATCCCTTAACATGGTCTAATACAGCATTTACAAAGGGCATTCACATAGTCCTCCAACAGCGAGCTCAGTCACTGTGTTAGATAAGTTGTTTCTTGTGTGACAAGTGGGAGAAGCAATACACATTTCTTGCCTGAGGTCATAGGCAAGGCGATGCCAGAGATAAGCCTTGAATTTGGAAGTCCAAAATTATTGTGGCCTTGCCTCATTAAAATCATTCCCACTGCCTCCAAGAAATGCATGTGTTTCAGTAAGAATCAAGTGACTGCAGTTTTCCTTTTAAAGGGAGGCACGCTGTGTGTTGCTGATGAGAAAGAGCTAAGCTTTACTTCAAACAGTAATTGCTGGCTACAAATCCCTGGTATACCTCTTAAAATCTGGTGATGATAAAAGGTAACTTCGAGTTGACAAGACAACACTACAGGTTCAGCACCTATAAAGAATGCAAGTATCTGTTTCAATACATCCTAAAAATCACAAGTCACTCTATTTACTAAAATGGTAGGCAACTTTACACAAGAACGAGGAGGAAAACTTTCAAAGTCATCTTTGAGGTGTCCATGAACCAGACAAAGCTTTTGGGGACAACAGTGGAAAAGCAGGAAGCTAACCAGCACTGCTATGGAATCAAAACCAGCTGCTATTCTACAGTTGCTTCCCCCATCGAAACAGATACTGGTAAATACGATCAGAGGCTAATCACTTCTACCTCAGGGATTTTGTGGCTGAACCTTTTTTCAGATGAGGGAGGGTCGGTTGAGGCTGAGCTTGGTTTAGTCTCTAATGGAAGCTCTTCTTATAGGTGATTAGCTCTCCTCCAGGAAGTGACTTGGTGTTTGGGTTTCTTGCAAACCCGAGGGTTAGCAGAGGTCAGGGGATGCAGCACTTTCTCCAAGTGCCTTCATGAAAATAGCCCCACATACTTTCCATTTACAGCTGATCACCTCCATTATCCCCAGGCTAGGAGGAGATGATCAGCAATTGTTAAGTGCTTGAATCAGACTAATAGCTCACTGCTAATTCCCGCAGTAATGTGAATCTGAATTCCTGGTAAACAAACTGACTGCTTTTCACACACAGGGATGAATGCCAAAAGCCTAATATTAGAGCTCTGGAGCTAAAGCTTTTAGAGCAATCCTGTCCACTCAAAGATGTTTAATGACATTATATTATGTACTAAATAATTAGAAAATGAAAGCCCACTTGGAATCAACGGGTTACTGTCTAATTAAGATGAAAAAGGGGCTCTACCCTGTTTTAAACAAGTTTATACTAAAATGGTGTACCTGATAAATGGCGCTGATAACTATGTCTTTACCTTTGGGCAGAACAAGGCAGCCATTAAGCTAGCACAAAATAATTGTGTGATTTTTGGCTCATCTTGCTTCTTATTGGTCCCACCTGTTTTCCTGTAAGGCATGAGATTCAGCTGTTCTTCCCCTCCCCCCATCAGATGACAAAATTTATTAAGCAATATTCAAAAAGCTTATCCTGATGGAGAGAAAATAATTTTTGCCTTTGCTTTATTGCGTGGTCAGAATCAGAGTTCACACCACTAGATGCCTGAAGAGCTAAGAGATGTAGACTGGAGCCTCTAGAAGCACTTTGCAAGAAGAATTGCTAGTGAGCTTGAGAACATGGGAGATAACAGTTATCTCTGCGTGATAAAAAGACTGAGAAATGTTCTACTGATTATCTGACTGAACTAAAATTAGTAAATTAGTCTTCAACTGAATTATATCTCAGCAACCTCTGATCAAAATAAAGAGCAAAATTATAGTAAAGCACTAAACAGAGTTAACTATGTAACAATTTTCATTCCACTTTCATTACACAACACACACACACACATATACTCTCTTGCATATATCACCCCCCCCTTGAAGATAGTGCAAGAATAAAACAGTTGCATGAGACTTCAGTTTTCTCTCTCCTGCCACAACCAGCTAGGGTTCCACATTCTCATCCAAAACTAAATTAAACATTTTAATCTTTATATTCCCATCTTCCTCCTTCCAGTATACTGCTCAGGTAATGAAAACAGAAGTGTTTTCCCATAATGATGCTTCTTGTTCTAAACTGTGTCCATCCCTACTCCTAACTTTTTGGCATTTGGTCAGGGAGGAACATCACATGGAAACATCTGCATTGCAACACAGAGAGAGCCAAAATTAAAATTTTGTTTTACAGTGACATATTCAGCAAGAAAAAGCTGCAAGCTGTTTTATAATGCTGGAATTGCTGTTGCAGATAAACCCTCCTGGCATCCACGAGTGACTAATTTAAACTCCACTGAAATAAAAATATCTATTCCCTTATTGTGAGACATACAAATCACAACACGTTTGCTCTCAGAAAAAAAACAAGTATTATGCGACAGATTATATGTATGAACTTGTGACTGTGATAACAGGATGGGACCCAATGACACAGGAGGTTCCTTGCAGTCTTAAGTCCCTAAACAAAGCAAATGGAAACTTTTCAAAACTGTTTTCCACGATATTTGTCCTATTTTAGTTATTCTGCCTTTGTTATTATAATATCGGGTATTCCAATGGACTATAGAAAGGGTGATTCCCCCCTGGATTTCTTTTAAAACATCCAGCACTCAACAGTTATAAGCAGAACATAATAAAATGTGTTTTCTCCTAAGAAAAGGACACTATTAAAACCAAGCTGACTTCAAATCTACATGCCAGTTTAGAATCCTGCATCAGAGATTTCACCACGAGCTCTTAAAAAAAAAATGCCAAGAATTT